>CM062573.1:27483935-27506435 GCA_031468815.1 Morus bassanus
TACATCATCAGTTCCTTTGATCACTGGCAGAAGTTCAGAGATACTTCTTCGCATCTGTCCAAAATAAACAAGGCTACCATATAACTTTTGCAATATCACTTTTAAATACAGGCTTATTTGCGGGGGAGAAAACACCTTTATTTTTGCAACAATGGCTGAGGAAAATAAAAGCAAACACTTTGGCTTGCATTTACATGCACATTTACAGACAAAATATGTGAGTGTGTGTGTGTGTGTGTTCGTACACAGATATATTTTAACGAAAGATGATAGTATAAAAGCAGGGGTTTTTTTCCCCTGCAAACTGATACCTATGTTGACACTGTAGAGGGGATTCAACATAGCTGCTGAAAAACAGTGTTACACAACCTGTCATGAGAAGAAAGTCCTAAGTTATAGCAATACTATGCAGCATTTCTTCTTCCTTAGTAATGCTGGTGACTACAAATTGTTGGGAATATTTCTCACTACTGATAGCAGAATGAACTATGTAACCAAAATAATTTTAATTAATAATTCAGAAGAGTTTAAGGGAGAGGAGAGAGAAAGAGTTTGTGCCAACCTAAAAAAAAAACCAGAATACTTTTTTGTATCTCAATTAACAAAATACAATTTGATAATTGAAAGCAAATGCTTCTTTATCATATGATTTCTACTTTTCTTTACCCAATGCTGTCCCCTGCAGGGTGTAAGAAATCAGATCACAGAAGTACTCAGAGGCTAAAAAAATAATTCTTTTTTTTTTTAAATCCAAGATTAAAAGAGAAGGGAATAGCTGAATTAACATCATGTCCTCTATCAGAATTCATTATCAAGCTAGCATGGTTTGTAATGAATAATCCTTCCAGAAGCTTGACTGGATGCTGTAAGGGGCATTCCTTGAAAATATTCTCTTATCTCATTGCATATATGCAACACTTCTTTCCATAGGTGTTATGAGTTCCTAGTGCTCATGTTGATATTCTGTCTGTGGGCAAAAAGACATTAGCCATTTCTTTTATATGTCTTATCAGCTGCACTTGAACATGGAAATCAAACAGAATGCATAAATTATAAAATCATTGTACATCTCAATGGACTTTCTTACCATTTTATAGAATAGGAAGTAAAGAGTATGCAAGACTATGCTCTGTATACGTAGAAAATATAAAACTACTACTCTGCTTAAAAGGCAGGTGACCCTTATAAAAGAAATACATCTCTTCTCAAAAAGGACATTAAAAAAAAGTAAAGAAGGGAAGCATAAAGTTGGGAGAACTGATTAGATTTCATTAATAAGATCATCTTTGTACCAAACAAAAACAAAACATGGGGCTTAAAAAAACTCTGGGAGCATTTGTTATCACATAGAAATCATACTCACATGATTGCTGTCTCCTTGCTCAACTGGAAAACACTGCTTTATCTGACTAAGTGCAAATACCAAAATGTTCATTAGCTCTCTTGAAACACCTTGGCTTGTCTTTATTGAGTTGCATTTCATCCATAGCCTTTGCACCTGGGGGCACACAATAAATTTTTCTGCACAAAGGGTTTCTCAAGAGTGGTATGACTGTTCCTTTTCTCCCCAGACTCTGAATGCATTGCATCATCTTCTATCATACTTACAAGCCCAGGGCCCGGGATGAAGAATTGTTTAGTATCTCCAAACCAAAGCTTGCCACGTAGCAGATCAAATTGTTGTTGCTCTGCCACTAGGCTGACTCAGTATTTGCTTGTTTGATTTAAGGCACTGTTCCACTGTGAAAAGTTATTGTGAAAATGGTATTTTCTTCTGCAGCAGGGCTAGTTCCTACGTGTATGAAGAATTATATGTGCTGACTCAAGTGACAAAACGTAAGTATTTACTGCTTCTGCTCTTGCCAGTTCTGCAGAGCAAAAACAGAAGACAGAAAGCAGGTTGGAGTCCATTTGTTCTGTATATGTTCATGCTCTTTTCCAGGTGTGTTTACCCCTGTGCAAATTCAGGGAGGATAGCATCCCAGAGCTGTTTACAGGAATATAATTTGGCCTCTACTGCTAGTGAGTAGCCATGAAAAGGAAACATCTAGGTCTCAGATCCTACAGTGCATGTGGAAACACCACAGACAAAAAAACCCATAATGAAATAGTCATTTGAAACAGAGTAAATCAACACTTTATGCTTTGCCATACTTACATTTTACCTGTAGTGTCTTACAGAGTTTGTGGCTGCAGTAGATTATCTTGTAGCATTCTGGCTTTGTAAGCTTGTCTCTTGGATTAACATCATCTCTGCCTAGTCAAAGGTAGTGGGAAAATATTACGGCTTTTATCGCTGGTTACCACTTCTTTTAGAATAAAGCAGAGTGCCAATTTCTTTGTATTGTCCGGCTAGCTATCACACTTTTGGAGCTATCTTCTGCCTCAATGTCGTGGACTGTTAGCGCATGGCACTGCCCTTCAGTGACTCTTGTCTGTTCCCACTGAGCCATTCTAAGGGTTAGTGAAGGCTTCCTCCTTTGGCTGTCTTACACAGTCTGTATGTGAAACTATGAAGGGAGTTCACAAGGAATTATGGGCTGAGTGTTGGTTTTATTATGTTCACAGTGTCTGGCTTTATTGCTTTAGCTTGTCTAACCCAGAGAGAGAAGTTGTCTCTCTTTCTCAGTTTCAAGGTGACACTGAAGTTTGCATGAGAATGACTTGGGCTTATGTTCCATCAAAAAAACGCAGTGGTTAGAGTGAGCAAAGAAGCAAAGAGATTTGCTTGAATATTTCAGCTACTTAAAAGAGAATTTTTAGCTATCCTCTTAAATTCCTAATTGCTACTAGATGATCAGATAGCCATCAAAGTCTGCTGGTTACTTTAATTGTCTTTTTGCACTAAAATTGTCCCCTTTTCAGAGCGATTTGTGGGCCTATATTTTAAATCCAGTAGAACTGCAGTTGGTGGGAATATGGCAGCCTGCTTAATTAGTCCAATACCTGTGTGTCTTTGAAGCAGGAAAAGTTGAAATAGAATTTATGCTAATTGAAATCCCATAGACTGTCCTACCCAAAAGACAGTGACTATCAACAAACCACTGTGGTATTTGAAATAAACACCAGTCCCTCTGCTGAAATGTCCTTAGGACTGGGAAGAGAAGGAGCAGTTTCTCTTGGCAGCTTTGAATTTTCTGCCCACACTAGTCCAAAAA
Organism: Morus bassanus; assembly: GCA_031468815.1. Classification (NCBI taxonomy): domain Eukaryota; kingdom Metazoa; phylum Chordata; class Aves; order Suliformes; family Sulidae; genus Morus; species Morus bassanus. Next base: position 27,487,094 of record CM062573.1, read on the forward strand.
GTTAACTTGTATTGGCCTCAGGATATGCCTATTCTTTACCTGGGAACAACCTCTGGCATATGCAGTTCAATTCTAAAGTAAGTATCTATAAGTAAAAGCAAAACCCCATAACTATAATTTACACAGTCCATTTTGAACATACTGTTTCTTCTGAGGAAAACTTCAGTTTCTCCAATCAGTTGCTAGAAATGGGCTAATTTCTTCATATTGGAAGGGTAAGAGCTCTCTGTCCAACCTACACAGAGTGAGAGATGTATAGGAGGCAACTATGTGGAGCTTATATCCAAGTAAAGGAAAACTTGCCTCCTAGGTCCCAGCACTTAGAAGATGACTAACTCTATGCAGTATGAGATTTATGAAAAATCCTTGGGAAAAAAGAATTGGCCTTGACTTGTCTTAAAATAGAAACTGAAAGTTTTTAAGCTTCCTTCTAACATGAGACTAAACTACAAAATATCACACAATTCTTTGAACTTGTCTTTTAAATAACCCTTTAGCTATTGTAGCCTGAGCAACAAATATTTTATTGATTTGTGTGTGTGGATGGATTGTGCTTAAATATATCCAGTTAATATTGCTTAGTAATTTTTCTGAAAATATAGATATCCTTGTAAACTCTGAGTCTGGTTTAGCTCGTTCGGTAGTTTATCAAAATCACAGAATCACAGAATAGTAGGGGTTGGAAGGGACCTCTGGAGATCATCTTGTCCAACCCCCCCTGCTTGAGCAGGTAGACCTACAGCAGGGTGCACAGGACTGTGTCCAGGTGGGTTTTGAATGTCTCCAGGGAAGACATAACAAAATATTGTTATGCTTTTCCATTAGAAGGAAGAATACTGCCAGCAAGAGTCAGGTGACTCCCAACACTCACCATTTTGTTCTTGTGTCGCAGCTGAAGAGTCATATCTGTAGGCTGTATTTGCTCCTAAAATGTATGAACACATAAGCCAAGATGGACACTTGAGTGCAAATTCACTTCCTGTTTCTTAAGAGGAGTTATGTCCAAGGACCCTGAGGAGAACCCCTAATTCCACTAGAGTTTTACCTTCTTCTTGAAACCCTTTTGTTGGGAGCAGGTCTGGCTCAAGGGGATAATAGGAACTTGAAATACAAGTAAATTTGAAAAAATGCACATACACACTACAGACACATAAGCTTGACAATGTTTAGAAGCTGTCTGATAACTTCTACGAAGCAGCTTGACCCCCTACTGTTATTTTTTATATTTGTATTTAGCACACAGAAAAACAATCACGTTACTCTGTCATACTAGTTATTTTATAAATGTAAGAAGAGGCATGTAGCAGCTCAGAAGAGCTTACAGTCTCCTGCGAAAACATAACACTTTCTTCCTTTGAGGTCTGAAGTTATTGGACAACTGAAATGCTTAGACTTTATTCTTTAATAGAATCTAGGTGTAAAAATGATAATAGAATACTCTTGGAAAGATCTAGTACCTAAATGTGTCCTCCTTGAAAAATATCATGAGTTTGTAGTATCACCTATATTAAAAGTCCAACAGCATATTACACAGAAGAGACTTGACTTAAGAGCGTATATCCATTTGAATTATTGCATACTTACTCAGTTAAACCAAAATAAAATTATCGTCCATGTTGCTGTTGGGGATCATTCTGCTGCATTCATTTGGATGTCAAAGTGACAGGCCATTAGCCTAAGGGTAAGCTAATTATTTAAGGAACTTTTCTTGTTTTGTACAATGAAGAAGTATTCTTGAAAATACAACACAAACATAGATATCTGTGTCAGATAGTGACAGTCCATTTCTTTTAAATATGAAAATGTAATTTCTGCATTCAAACAGTCAAGACAGTGGTAATTTAAAATAAAACAAGAACAACAGTCATTAAATGGCTATGTTTCTGGACTTAGATTGATGCTTAACACATTGATCTTCTTCAATAGAAGCTTTCCATATTCCATCTGTTAGAATCTTTGACCTTTTCTTAACACCATTAAAAGATAAAATGTTAATCTACTGAAAAAAGATGCATGACCTTTTAAAAGTGAACTGTACCACTTTACAGTCTGCCATCATTAAAGAAGTTTATGCTCAGGAGCCATGCATTATGTGTATCATAGCAATATAATTGTTTAGAATAATGTAATTGTTCAACCAAGGAGATATATATCACACATAAGATAAATTAGAACTAGAACTATGTGAACTTTGAAAATGCAATCAAAATAACATGTCAGATCATGGCTTACTTTCAGTTTTAATCAGCCTCAACCTCAAATTTATTTTTTATTAATATGCCAAGATGCATGCCTAGAAGATACAATTTTAACAAAGAAAAAGGATGGTACTTTGGGACAAATGAAACCACATCACTGGCAAAGAAAGATGCTTATCTTCCTTTGGTTTAATCACCTATACTTATTTTTTCAGTATAAGGAAATAAATGTGGCACTAATATTTTAAATAGTAGTAAGGAATTTCAGTAGCAAGAAAATTCTTGAAAATGGACTTAACTTGTTTGTGCTAAATCTGAATTGTCTCAAACTAGACTTCTTAATAGTAAGAGCCATAATTCAGAACAGCATTGAAATATGGTTTAAATCCAATTCAGTAAAGCGTTTCAGAAAGCATTTAGTTTTCAGTATGGGCTAATTTGATTCCACTTCAAATTAAGCCTCTGTTCTGAATTCTGAATACAGAGAACAAACTGAACACATGATATAGGTTCGGATAACCTAGTTCTATCTACTGGTGGGTTCCACATTTTAGATGAAGCCCCTCAAATTGATTTAAGAGCATAGCTATATAATAATGTATCTACTTAATAACTCATAGCAGAGGATAATAGAAAGTCCAAGTATCTTCTGCATTTGAATATGATGTTCTGCTAGTACTTTTTATTATATAGGACAAAAAGCTTTTCTACAGAGGAAGGCTCATATTCTTCTAATTTCAACCTATACTCCACTGAAGTCCCTAACTTGATCCATTTTCCCCAGTAAAATCAGTGAGCTTAGGCTGGATGATTCTGGGTTGGAGTATCCTCTCTCTGAATGTCTGTATGTTTTTCAGTGGAATTTACTCCATAAAGTAAGTGGCTGCATGCAAAATAGAAATACAAGACTTCTAAGATCACATAAATTTAGATGTTGTTACTAATACTATTTGATGATAACAAAATAAGTAGCATTACCAATGTCACAGTGGTGGGGGCTCTCAGACAATCCTGATGCAATGGGTGCATTTAAATTAGCAATTTAGGGCACAGGAGGGGTTCTTTCCTTCATTAATTTGCCTTGCACCTATACTTGAAGGCTGCTGGTGTGCACTCAAAGATGTTTCCCACCTCATCAATCTGAGGCTGAAGTCATATGCTGGTTTACCATCTTGAGTGACCCGCTTGCAATGAGGACATATGGTCCTGCAGAAGTTAGCTCTCTACATGTGTACTGCATGCCTAGGACTGGAAACTGGCTTGAACTTCATTATTAGAAATTAAGTCATGTGCATAATGATGCACAAAACATAAGAGAAAGCACGGGGTTTGCTAAAAGTTTTGACAAGTAGGAAGACATTCACTTCTGTAACTGTCAGCTTTTTAACTCCAGTTAAATCTTTGTATTCTGCTTTCTGATCACGTTGCTGCACTAGCCCTGTCTATTTATATTTTGTTCCTGTTAAATAATAGCACCCATTTTGTATAGGCCAAGCATTTCTTCTCTGAAGTTAGTAGTCACTTTTTTTGTCAAGCTCTTTCATTGTTTAGACCTGCTTCCCAGTCCCAGCGCCAGTTTATCACCGCAAATTTCCTCTCTTGCATATTCTTCCCTCTAGGTCATTGATAGTGAAAGCAAGCAATATGTTTCCTGGTGTTCAACCATGTGGCACTTCACTAGTCACATAATACACTAGATAAGCAGATGACAGTCTGTGCTGCTCTGAATAGCATATGTGCATGCCATCTGAAAGCCAGGAGCCAGAGGACATAGATACAGCCAACAGAGGGAGTCAATGGCAGCAAAGAACTGGCCATTCAACCCCTGCTTTGGAGAAAAGAGAAATGGACAGCTTTGCCTTTATGGTCAAGGAGTAGAAGATTTCAGCCTGTTTTCCCATTAGGGCCTCTTAGAGGCCATGTACTCTTCTGCTTTCAAGCTGCAGGTTGCCTACCTGACAGAAGTCTAGTTCCAGCTCGGTGGGAGGAGGTGGTGCCCCACCAGAATGTCAGCCGTTTCGAGGAAAGTTTGGCCCTTCTTACATTTTTTATGTGGACATGGAAGATCTGATTTGTAGCATTTACCTTCTTGTCTACTAAGTATGACTATCAAGTACCATACAGAAGCTATAATTGCTATCTAATTAGCATTACAAAATAAAATCTACCTTGCAGAGAACACCTACTTGCTCTGTCTTTTACAGTATGGTAGTAATGTTTAAAATCTCTCGTGCTTACTCGTAACTTGGTACCCAACATAGCTAAAATGGTATAGACCTCATCAACCAAAGCGACGTTCCCTTCAGACGAAGAAAGTTCTAGATCTCGGCATTGGTGAATATAATAAAGAGAAAGACAGTCTTTTCTCTTTGACAGAAGCAAACTCACAGTAACAGTGAAGTGAGATACAGAAGAAAAAAAATCTCAAAATGTTCTTAGACACATTCAGGCAACATGTAAATAGAATAATAAATCTGGCAAGAAAGATCTGTTTATTTTTTGCAAAAAAGGGCTAAGAAGGGGTTTTTTTCCTCTTTTAAAGCATTAATTTCTTTTTCTTCCACCTGAAGTCTGCACAGTATTCCACAGAGCAGCTGTCCATAGCAAGAAACTCATCATTCACTCTCTGATCAGCACATACAGTAAGTGACATGAAACTCTGCTTAATTCTCTTGTGCCTTCATGAAATAATTTCTTCAGCAACCAAAGAAATCTGCTGTTTACCATAATCTCAATTTAACACCTAGTCTCAGTGTTCAAAAGTGACTGTCTGCATTTGAATGGGGTTTGCAAAGCAGAAGTAACTGCCAGGGAAAACTAAACAAGTCTCGTCTCTTCCTTGAAAGTTGGAAAAGGCTTTAGTTTTTTTATCACAGTGACAGGTTACATGGTAAATAAAGTTTGAGATCTTTGCTTTGGCCGTTTAAGACAAGAATTAGAAGTGAACAAAGCTGAAGGGTGCAAAACTTGAATTAAGCCCAAGTAACACATTAAGACAGCTGTTCGAAAACAAATGGCACACACACGCAGAGTAAAACTTGGGGGGGGTCTGTACAGTATGACAGATAGGGGATGTTACTCCCAACTTACTGAGGAAGCCCTTTGAAACTAATGAGTTTTCAGTTAATGAGCAGTATGGGAAAGAGGCCTTGGAAAACATTCCACTTCCTGGAAGCTAATTTATTTATTTTGTGTTACGTAGAAAACAGCTGGGAGGATCTCAGCCCCAGCAAAGCTGGGAATGGTCCCACCTTGCCTTGGATTACCATGCATAACAGAGGATCATTTTAAAAAGATTTCCTCATTCACATTGGAATAACATATAATATCTTTTAATCAGCAATCAAAATGAAGGCCCTGTTAGTATTGTTAGATTAGCTAGACTTCTACAGATTTGTTCTGAAGTTAACAAAATTGCATCCAAATGAGAAGTGAGCGATATGAAATGTTCTGCAGGAGTTGAAAGCCTGTAACTGCAGCTTCACTCCACTGCAGCATGTAAAACCCCTGTCAGCACTTACTTACCTGGGAACCAGGGACTGCTCTTGAGGGAAATCTCTCCTGCAGTTCTCTTCCCCTAACTCATAAGGTTATGATTTGGGGACATTCACATTTGAAAATTCAGAAATGTGATACACAATGTTTTCATGTCATAGCTAGATTGAAGTAAGAATAAGTTTACAGGCAGGGTATATTTTGTGATTAAGCATTGTGTTGGAGGGTTGGAATTTCTTTTTGTCAGGATTTCTGTTTATATCACTGTGTTGATTTACTGTGGGTAAAAAAACTGGTGATGTAAAAATCCTTGTGTAATTTTTCTGAAACAGGATGAGTTTTCACATCATGTGAATAGCATTGTACTGCTAGCTGCAAAATGCTTAGAGGAAACTAAAATAAGTTGAAGGAATTAATATTCCATCAAAGAGACAGTACTTGCCTCAATAAGATATTTTTAGCATTTTTGGATTTTGATATACGAGTGTCTTTTTTTCCTGAGAGAACAGGAAAAATACTTCTCCTCTCCCCGCTTCTTTCATATTAGGTTGTTTATTGCAGACCATTGCATTAGGTCATGTTGCATTTGATCTGCTGGAAAATGAACTGTATTTTGAATTTTCTATATGTTTTATTTGCTGCCTCTCTTTTCTCAGGTGAAAAATTAAAGCATTTCACTATGTAACTTTCCTACCAGTACCCAGGTATGTATCAGGGTTACAAGTTTTCTGATAAGCCGAATGTACCTAATCAGAATGATCTTGCCCAGGCACAGCTTTTGCTGCTAGAAATAATGCTTTTTAAAGCCTATTGACATATGCATTAAATGAAAAACACACATGGTGTTGAAGTGCTCTGTTCGTCTAGAAGAGGAAGAGAATAAGTCTTAATTTTCCTTTGGAGCAAAGCTTTAATAGAATCGCTGCTATTTGACAGTCTTCCAGTTATTGTTTAAACCCCATAAGATACTTAAGGCTCTGAGTGTTTGTACCAAGAAAAGAAAAACATGAATTCATTCTTGAGCTCAGATTTGGCAGGCAATAAAGTTATTCTGGCTTCTTTTACATTTCTTGTCCACCAGCATTACCATGTTGCTATTATTTAGCTGAAGAGTTTTAGTGTCTTGAGCCCCTTGTACCTTACAGAAGTTGAGAAAGAAAATCGAAGGTCACAAGGAACATGGAAAAAGGTAATCTAAATAATTGCAACAGAGAAAGCATAGAAAAAAGAAATGGAACAGGACACAAACAGAAGCTAACAAAATGGTGCTCTGCCGATATTGTTAGTGCTGATGTTTAGGTGTGTTTATGTGTTTGGGTGATTGTGCTTGATAATCTGCTTATTTTGTTGGTTTTACAGTTCTTGAGGAGATGAGGAGGAGTTGTCTTTGGTTGATGGTTTCTGAATTTTTCTCAGATTCTCCCTGTTCCCTCTAAGATAGACACAATTTATCATGTTTCCATTTTCCATTCCCAGTTATTCAAGGACTTCAGCATTTTCTTACCAAACTAGCCAACTTATCGCATGATATTATGTGTACTTGGAATTAGATCTCATTTCCCCTCTTCTCATGGCTACCAGGCATTGTATTGCAAAGTGGGAACCTCAGCAGTTGAATTTTCTGTTCCACAGTGCTTAATACAAATAAGATGCAATATCCCAGGGCCTGACTGGAATCCCACTCTGTCAGGATGACATTACCATGTCATGCAACGTGCAAGAATATGCCAAACTGGGCAGAAGGGAGGAAAGCCTGCAGCCATTCTAGCAGCTTCTATCTCCTCCCTGACTGAATTGGAGATGAAAGTGAATTTTGTGATAAAATGATATGTGTCACTTGTAATTTATAATGTGATCAAAGATGGGTATAAAGTACAGGTAAATAAATAGAAGATTGCTTACACCTCTAATTATGTGAATCTTAGGATGCTATCAAGTTTGGCAGTTCTGTATTTTTATCTGCAGTTGTCATCTGCTGCAAAAAATCTGGATTTTAGAGGGTCAGACTTTCACACAACCTAGGTGTACAACAGATACTTCAGACTGTAGTTACCCAGTTTGAAAAGAAAAGGTGAGTACTGCCTGAGGAGGCGGGTAGAAGTGACCCTTTCCATGTGTAAACACATTCTTTCTACATACCAGGCTTCCTAAACAGTTTACAGATATGTCCTTAAATTGACTACAAAATGTTTTGTTCAGTGACCAAAACAAGGGGCACATAAGTATCAATGTTTTGGTCCATCTGCTTTTGCTGTTTTCAAGAATTCAGTGAGAGATAGTATTCTTTGTTTTGTCTTTGTTTAGTATATGACTAGGCTTTATATAAATTGTGAAAATGTTTGGGCTCTCTATTTGATTTCTTAATTTTGAAGATGCAAATATATAACTTATGAGAAGAGTCAGGCTGACAGCAGAGGAATTGATCTCCTTCGTGGAGCATGTACAGCGTGTTGCCTTGTTACCTTGTCAATGCGCTTCAGTCTCAACATACTCTCAACAGAGAGTGTCCCAGTTTGTTTCCCACATCCTCCTGTCCTTAGCATCTGGGCTGAGATGGGCAGCCTGGGTTTCAGTTAGTTCTAGCTGATGATTGAGGGTGGAAACCTGCAAAAGAAGCAAAGTAACTCATTGCCTGTAGACAGATAAAATTCTGTCTTGGGCACTTGTAAGGCCCCCTGAATCTTCTTCTGCAAATATAGCTCCCTCATTTTCAGCTTCATTGAAAAATGCAGTGGAATCAGGCTTTAATCAGGGGAAATGACACATTCTTGTGCATATTTCAGGGTCTTAAATTAAAAGCTACTTTTTAAAGAAGAAAATTAAATACTATTTCAGTTTTCTTGTTACTGCTGACCCTTTAGGACTGTACTGAGCTCCTGCCACCTACCAGCATGCTCGCCAGACAGTCTGTACAAATATTATTATTACTTAAATAGAGTCTGAATCATTACCTTGTGTTTTCACTTTGTAGCGAAGTGATTTAAATATAGTTTTCTTATGTTGGGATCCTTTGACAAACGCATAAATAGTTAGCGCATTGTTAGCAACAGTGAAAAGGAAATGGATGCCTGGCAGGAGGAAGGGCAAATAATTTTCTCATGCTTGCTGTGCTCTTTCTGTAGTGTAAATCAACTCTTCTCCTCTGAAAGTAAAAACTTATTCCAAGATGTCAACAAAAGTAAAGTAATTAGGAAAGGAAATGTAATGCCTCCCTGCCGCTCCTCCCTTGCACACATTAGTAAATGAAAGCTATTTAAAGATACAACCTGAGGTAGACTAATTGGAGGAGATGAGTCATTTGGGACCTGATCCTGGAAATGCTTACTCAAATGAGTAGCCCTTTGATTGTTTGCCTGGGTCAATTTTGAGTGAATGTGCATGCTTCAGGATCAGGGAGGAGAAGGTTCAGTCCTGCAGGGTCCCGAGTAGACCACTCCAAAACTGAAAGGCTTGCACTCAAGCTCCCCAATCATCCAGTTGGTCTCAGTGGGAAGACGCATGTGCTTAGACTTTACTGTTGTATTGGATCACAGCCAGTTTGGTCAGTGTCTCCCAGGACTAAACCCTGAATGCTTGGTTTTAAACAGAATAGGAACATTACGAGGCTACTTTGATTAATTAAACTCATTTGAAAAAAAAAGGAAACAACTAGAAAACCAAAACACACCACAAAACTTTCCCACATTCTCTTGTGCCTCTCGTTCATGTCTGTCATAAAATTAACTACTGTAATACGCTTTTTCCACCATTTAGTTCTCAAATCCTTTGCTGCAAAGGAAGCTGTAAAGCTCAAAGGCGTATTTTTTCTTAGTGTTAGCAATTAATATGCCACTAGTCTCTGCATAAATAAGTTGTCTATTTTAAAGCAACTCAAATGGGCTATTTCATTTTATATGACTGTTAATTAAGAAGTTGATTAGCCCTGCTATTGAAGCATTGAAGCCCTTTCTAAAAGAAATGGCCACTGTTTCAATTTTATTTTAATTAGTTGGACTTTGAGGTTATTTACTACACTGTCAGCTATCAAAGTAAAGCTACTTAATTTGATGTTCAGTCCAAGGCAGGTAGTGCACAGAGTTCCACATTTGCCTGTAACCACTGCCATTAACAGCAGTATGATTTAAGGTCATTTAAGAGTCATCAGCCTCACAGATGGTAAAATGTAAAGTATCTAAAAGGGAAAATAACAATTGTTGTCTTGTCAAATAAAATCCGAACATTGTCTTTTTTGTGAACACCCACTAGCTTCCAGCAATTTTACACAGAATGTGTTTCCCTTTGGGCGGAGAGTGTTAGGTCTTCCCTTTTATGCATCCTTCCATTGAGACATGCTAACCCCCTTGGGAGGTGAAACCCACCCAGATATTTGTGATTTTAAAACTTCATTTGCGTCACTTGCAACAGAGATGGATCATTATTCTCGGATAAAATCACATCCTGCACAGTGAAAATAACAGGCAACATTTGACCTGAAAAGGGAAAGAGGAAAAAAAAAAACCCAACAAACTTTAAAGTGTTAAAAGAAACAGACAGTGTTAAAGCTGCTTCAGGAAACAAATTCTCCCTGTAACGCAGTGTAATTACGATCTTTTCTAAGCTAAGTATAGTACCCTAGAGATTACTATAAGTAACTTATAATAGAATTTTTATTGGTGGTAGTAATTTTTTATGATAATTAGTGTAATCTGCAGCCAATAAAATCAGAAGATATATAGTTATCTCTTTTACACCAGAAAACTATTCTTCAGACAGCTGAAACCTTAAGAAAGAAAAATGTATTATTTTATGATGGTTATACACTTTTATGTTCTGATTATTTGGTGTTTTTTTTATTAGCTCTTTCCATTTAATGGTAAAAAATGTGAGGCATACTCAAAAGCCAGTATAAAGTGGCCAGTTTGGGGGTAAGCAGCTGGCATTTAGTTTCCTTGAAAATCTTTATTCCATCCCATCTGAAACCTTATCCTTTGTGGAAGCTAGCAAGTTTTAAATATTTCCCCTAGATGATGGGTTACTCTTGCATCAGCCTTGTATTCACAGTGAGATTACCTTTCCTTACTGACTAGAGGGAGAGCCATAACTGTTGAAAAAAGATGTTTTAACAGTAATGCTGTCCTCAGCTGTGGCATGTAGTCTTTATCTTTAAGACCTTTTGTGTTGCCCCACAAGAAGTTCTTGCAGCACAACCCTTGTCAAAAGCTCTTAAACCTACAACAGGAACACACATGCAAAAATATTCCTTAATATGGATTTGTGATCGCACATAGTAGGATTGCGTGCTAGTGGCTGGAAAATGGCTGGGCTTTGACCTCCTCAGATATGGAGAGGCATTTTGGCTGAATGGCTCAGCTACTACTGCTAAGCCAGTTGGTTTGCTGGAAATGCTAAGGAAGAGAAGAGTTCCCAATAAACCTATGGAAGGACTAACTGCAGTTCTGCTGTAGTATTCAGGATCATACTTTAAGTTTTTAGTTTGCTTCTCTACATATCTTGCTGGCACTAGTAAGCAGAAGCTTTGCCTGCGTAAAAAAAGAGAAGGCAAGACATGAGTCTTGGGTTTATCATATTTTCAAAAATAGCAATTGAATTGAAACCTGGGCCATTTAGCAGAGTCATTTTGTTTTAGAGAGAAGACAGGGTATATAACGATTTCCAACTTATTTGGAGAGGTTGGATCTCATTTCTTGAAGGAGAAAAGAGGAGAGAATACTCTAGAAGAATACTGAATCCATAGAGTTTTCAGGTGGAAGGAGACTATTTTTTTGTATGTTATCTATGGCCTGATACACTGCTATTTTCTTTTCTCAGTTAGTGGCACAGTAACCCTTAAATGACCCTCTTAATCTGTATTATCATAATTCATTGGCAACAGTTATAGGATAAAAATAAAAAATTCAAGATACATGACCTAAGAGGAACCAAAGAAGGTTTTCATTATCTTTCCCTGGCCTTATGATCTCATGCTCAAAAGTTATGCCAGGAACTGAAGAGGCCAGTCAAACCAAGTTGGCATTTTCTACATGGTGAGGAATATTAAATCTGCTTTGGAGAAAGAATCGCTCAGATGGGACACAGACAATGTAATAATCCTCCAGGCTGCATGGATGAGATGGACCTCTCACACAGGCTGTGCAGGTGTTGAATCTGGGATCATGCGTGCCTAGAATTCCTTGGGCTTGGACTTCACTCAGGGCTGTCTGAATATCTGTATGGGCTATGAAGAGTGCCTGCTGGCTTCCACTCAGGGAATGGCATAGTTTCTCCTGGACCTTTTGAAAATTATTGCTGCAGAAGGAGGTCAGAGGTATATTGCTTTCTCCTAGGCTTTTTAGATTTAGTTTGTCCTAAATTAGCACAGGAAAGGGGAAAAGAAAAGGGGAAAAAATGGTGGTATCGCTCCTTAGAGGTGTTAAAATGAGATCAGTACTCCCAGTAACTGTACAGATACTAATAATCCAGTCCTCCTCTCTTCTGTGCCCTGATAAGCAGTGAGTTAACAATGTTGACAGTTGACATATTCTCTAGCATGTTACTTAGCATCTGTTTAGATGCATGAAGTAGATCAAGCTCCATAGAAGTCTGTCCCACATTCTGCAAATATGGGCAGACATCACTGGATGCAGTTACCTATGATTCATATTTGAGAGTTGTCCTAGTGTTCACTAATGCAGACATAAGGTGTATTGAGCTGATTTATGTTTAAGTGTCTAATTCATAGACCTGTTTGGACAGTCTGTGAACACAGGCATGTTCATCTAAAGCCTTAAGGAAAGCATTGGTTAGGTTCCTGATAAAGATGTTCTAATGGTGTTTCCTTACCTATCTTGTCAGTGCCTTTTGTGTGGAAATATGGTAACTGGCCAACTGTTAAATAAGCCGTTGTTTCCTTCATGTCCAAGAAGCCCTCACTTTTTGATGGAAATGGCAAGAGTCTTGCCTTGCCTCTTGTTTCTCCCATTGCTTTTTGGCAATCTGTGCAGACCTTCAACCTTCAGGGAGATTCAAGCCCTGTTCAGCCTGGAAGAACACAGGCTGTGAGAACAGCACCCTGACAGTGGATAAAGCATCAAGTATCCATGCTGATTCTGCTGAATTCCTGTGTGCCAGCACTTAGAGACTGTTGACCATGAGGTTTCTCTGACACTCTTGTGAACCCTCACAGGGACAGATGGATTTGCTTTTGAATGACTCCATTCTTTTCTCTTTGTGAATAGGGCAGGCAATTGTTAATTTGCCCTGACTGCTGTCATGCACCACAGGCTTCTGCTTTGCCACCCCTCCTGCTGACCATGGCCTCAAGGCCAGGAGGTCTCATATTCTGAAAATGTGTGTACTTACTGTATGTGTCAAGAATGTCTTTTGGGAGGAGGGGTATTGCAGCTGAGCGCAGACAGTGTGCTTCCTCTTGTCGTGCTTCAACCTGAGACTTAAATAGGAGGTTTCCAGCAAGCTGTCTTGGTAGAAGCAACTGATGGAAGTTAGAGAAATTAAATTCCTGTTCCACCTATGCCAAGGAATCTTACCAAAAGCCCTGTTAGCAGAAGTGATGACCCTTGGATTTTGCAATATTTTGAACTCATGTATGAGCCATTATAAAATTATGCATGGGTTTGTTAACTTTTGAGTTGGATTACTGAAACGCATTGTACCTAAGGCATTGTCTGAAGAATATCTGGAAACTTTCTATAAGAGCACAAAGCAGTTTCTTGCTCTCTCAGTCTCTTCAGGGTACCTATGCTTTGCTTGCAGGCTGCTCTCAAATTTCTCAAACTGTGCACCAGCTGCCTATGCAATTCCAAGTACAAATAAAAATGGACTTTTCAACCATCAGCCCCAATAATGCATCCTTCATTCTTCGTTACATCTCTGCAGATTGGATCAGCTAGTACTCTTCATTTGTTATTACTTAGTTAAAGGTCTCTCTTCTTTTACTGCCCTCAAACTCACTGTATGTTCTTCCTCCAGCTTGCTGAACTTTGAGTTATGTAGCAGAGCTGTTCTCCAGGACTAGTTTCTAAGGGTTGATAGGTCTGAAGGATTTTAGGCAAAAGGGGTCATATTTTCAGTTTTAGAGTCTGTGAATACCTTATTAGCTACCACCAGGATTGTGTGGTAATTTGTCTAGAGGTTAGAACAGGTGCATAGAATACTCCCAGATAAATAAAGCTTAAATTGTAATTTCCACCACAGACAGATCAATCTGTGTAATTTAGGTGACTGAACTTTTATAGTTGTTGTGCAAGGAAAATACCTTTTTTAGAACAGTGACTGTAAATTGATAGCGTAATTTGTGTTGTGAAAATTGGTCACTGTATTCAGTTGTATATCAAAAAACAGAGTCTTTTGAATTGCACCTACAACGTGAGCCTTAAAAAAAAAAACAACCAAACATTCAGATGTATGTGAAGCACTGCTTCCTATGGCTGGTACTAGACTTCAGGGGCTGTTTTCCTTGCTTTTCCAGGAATTTGGCATATGCCACAGCACTACATCTGGTAAAGTATTAACTGAAAAATTACTTATTTCTAAATTTTTTTTTTTTTTTCCCCAGTTAAAATGTATATCCTATGCCTCATGGTCTTCATCCACTCTAGCACCAAGTAGGTAACAAATCATATTGCTTGCCTCTTGAGATGAATATCAGAGTAATTCACTCTGCTGTGTACAACACTACCGAGAAGCCACAACACAAGTCATAAATAGTAGTAGGTTGGCAGGGGAGGGAGGGAGGTTCTTCAGAGAAAAATTATACCGAAAAGATGTAAGATTAGTGACATCATTGTTGAAAATATGAACTCAGTATCCCCCCTGAAAATTCATTGGTAAGTAGACCCTGAGGAGAAGACAAAATCAGCAGCTGAAAGCAAAGTCTGTGGCCCCAGCTGAGAAATCCAGGTCGCATCTGACACCCATTGAAATCCACACTCATGAATCCAGTGGTCATTAGGTTGGATTCTTAATCACCAGAAAAAATGGATTAATTCAACATATCATCTCAAGGGAAGGGACAGAAGACATCTGAGTTGGAAACAGAGACAAATGAGTCTTTCTTCACTTTAGGTAACGTCACATACAGGAGAAGCTCCCCCTGCACTGCACTGGAGTCCAACAGGTAATACCAGTTACTTTAACCTTGCTAGTAAACCCCTGAAAGGTAATGCAGTTTTGATGGCTATAATTTCAATGCTGAATAGAACCAATATAGAATGTTATAAATTAATTGATCTCAGCATTAAATTTGATCCAGCACAATTTTATGTGAATTTTAAAGAATTAAGAGCAATCAGAACCTACTAGATGTTTTCTGAAAAGGAAAATTGCATTACTAAAGTGCTTTCTTTTTCCCATGATTGTCAGTAATGTTTTTATTTTCCAGTGATAGAAATGCTCAAAAAATACATTTCTGCAAAATTAAATATTTTCAGTTTGGGTTTAGAGACTGGGCTAATTTGGGAATAGGATGCAGTATAAGCTTATGGTTTCAACACAATGGAGAAGTTATCAACAGAATAATGGATAGCAAACACGGAGTCTTGCATGTGTGCTTTTCTCTGGGTGGTTTCCAGATTTCACAAACTGAGTGTAACACTGTGTTTCTGTCTTGTGGGAGGAAAGACTAGCTCGAGGCCAACAGCCAAACTCCTTATGAAAAGAAAAAAGAAGGCTGCTTCCATAATAGGGTGTGAAAAACTGACCTTCTAGAACAGTAGCTTTAAGTAGCTTTTGCGTTTTGTTGAGCTGCGGTAAGGAAAGTGTAATTGTGCTGCCTGGTTCTGTTTGAACGATCGAGTTGTGCACTTCACTGCAGGAATGTATGGAGTGTGTTGAAAGGACAGATAGGGAAGTGTGGCCAGGAATGTGATAGAGTGGATATAAAATGAGTGAAGACAAGTGTCCTCATGCTGGCTGCAGTGGTGACGTGCATTATCTCCGCATGTTATCAGGAGATAGATGTTTGCATTCCCATGGGTCAGTGCAAGTTGTCACAGTTTCAACTTCCAGCTTTTTCTTATGGAAATAATATCAGGAGGCAAAGAACGCATGAAAAGTTCTCTGCTTGCTTACACCTTCACATGTGATGGCACAATCTTAAAAGTTCTTTAGAGGACTTACATTGCAGTGTGAAAATATGTCAATTGGTTTTTCAATGGTCCTTTACTTCTATTTATAGCAACAAAGTTGATTAAAATGTTTTATTCCACTCCTCCTTTTCCCACTCATTAAATCTCTTTGCTAGTGAGACTGCTTAGAATATTTTCAAGGGGGAGCCAGATTTTTTTTATATATATACACATATATAGCTTTTTTTTTTTTTTACCCTTACTTTCATTAAAAAAATTTCAGTTTTCATAGAGCTCTCAGCAGTGAGGTTTTGATGCCCAGTGTGAACGCTGTCTCTCTGGAAAGACATTGCTCTCCTGGAACGGCAAATATATCAAAACCTGGCACTTTCCGTCCCAGCCCAACCACTGGAAGCTAGTTAATTCTGAAGACCACTTAACAGGTTTTATTATCATTCCAGCATGAAACAAAAACAAATAGCAGAACTTTAGAAGGTTTTGCAAAATGCAGTTAAGCAGTTGCCATTGTTTCTGATCTGTTAATCAATTATTAGTATTAATTAAAGGATCCCTATACATCCTGTTCCTCAGATCCATAACATGTGATAAGAAAAGGAATGTGTGGCATGGAATCTCAATTCCTGTATTTACTGCGTATCGTATCTGTTCCTGTGTGTGTGAATTATACCATCTGATAAGGTGAAACACCCTGTATACACTAGTAATTAGTCATAATTCCATGTAATTATTACAACAATTTCTCTGGTAGCTATTATGTGTCCCAAGCATCTGTACTTTATGAAGCCAAATTTGTAATTTTTAATTAATATATAGTTAGCCTGTTGAAGTATGTTACATACCTTTTTCTTATCTCAGCTTTTTTGAGCTCTGTTGTACCTGCTGTTTCTGCAAAGACAGTAAGAAAAGTAATGAATTTCTGAAGTTATATATTTGTCCCAGTAAATAATTTATGTTGCAACTTTTTTTTTATAAAGTGTCATAAATGTTCCAATGCTTCTATCTCTTCTTTTTTTTTTTCTTTAACTGTATCCTTTCCTGTGTTATCCTATAAATATGGTATTATCCTGTAAATATAGTGCTCAGGAAAGAGAGGGGCAAGCAGCACTGCCTCGAGCCAAGCGTGCTGTGGGCAGGTTCTCTGTAAGATTTTCTACACAGTTGTGTTAAAGTTTTCACGTTCAGCACCTATCCTGGTTTTTTTCAGCTGTAGGTATCTTTTAAGAAAGAAATTGTTTATGGTGCCAATCTAATCTGCAGCATTGTTTTGTCATGTGAATGAAAGGGAGAATGTGATACATTTATCTTCACTTACAGCTAAAATCAAATATGGACTCCAGTCTGAAAACGTATCTGAGGTGCCTGGGCGTGGGGGTTTTTTGGTGAGATTTTTTTTTTCTGTTTGTTTGTTTTTTTAAGAAAGTCTGGTTTAAAGCAAAAAATACAGTAAAAAATGAGTGGACTTGGCAATTTTAAAAAAGCAGAAAACTCCAAAACAGGAGAAGCAGCACAGAAATGGTGCCAGAATTAACTTTGTGGTTTTCTGAATCTCTTAAAGTTGCAGGCTTAGATTTATCAACCTGTAGCCCACCAGCTTGACTGTCATTTAATTGTGTGTAGTGATAGCATCATATCTTTTCATGCACTGGCAACTGGGACTTCCTTTAATTTCCTTTGATAGATTTAGGCTACAGATTCCTAGATTAAACAAACATAAACAATCCAAATGTCTTTAAAATAATTCCCATATAAAACAACATTTGAAAAAACTGCATTGAAAAGTAATGTAAGCATTTTGCTTATGTGTTTTTTGTTTAAAAATTGTGATAAATCGTTGCAGCTAAAAGAGGGTCTCTGACTGATACTCAGTACACCAGGTGTTTGCTTACTCCAGTACCGTTGTAAAACGCAGGATTTACACAGTGAAAGCGGTGCAGATGTTTAACAGCCATGCCAACCACTGAATGAGTGAACCCTGAAAAAATGTTCTTTCAGTTCCCTGTATACTCCCAGATTGCTTTGCACATCTTGGTATTTACCGATGTGCAACATAATTTTTTCCTGGGAAAAAATTAGTATTTACCCACACTTCTTTTACTCTGATATTTGAAGTAATAAAACATCATTATTTACTATGCTTAGAGTAGGAAATAACTATGACAACTCCAATACCATGGCTTGATTAATATTGGATTCTTACTAACAATCTCTACACATAGATTTTGGTAGCAAGATGAGTCATTTGTGCAGACAGAGCTGATTCCGCGTGAGCCAATGACTCCATGGCAACTCAGAGAAAAGCATCTGCAGAGAAATGAGCTGGTGTTGCCTTCTTACCTGCAGGTAGAGCCTCTAGGTTTTGAAGATCTTTAGCTCAGCTTGCTGTGCTGTTTGTCTAGAGCTAGCCAGCACCACAGTGCATTCCAGGCCAAGTCTAGCATAGCCAAAGCCTTACACACAACTTCAAAATAACGAGCCAACCACTTCTGAAAGTTAAACTACATGGTAAATATACAGGTATGAATTGTCTGCAGAAGCTGGAATTAAGAGGCTACTTTGCTCCAGCACACCTTCCACATTGTCTAACGGTATGAAAAAAAAGTGACTGCTAGTTGTGGAGTTGAGGGAAAGATCCCGTTGAAAGCTCAACGGGAACTTTGTTTGAGTGAGGACTGCAGAATTTGGCCACTATTCAGTAAAAACATGTTTCCATCTCTGACACCATAGGGGACCTCCATACAACATGCTTTACTACAGAAAGCTGCTAAGTTAAGAGTAATTCACATCAATCCCTCATGCATCATATCACATATGGGCACGCAGACTTTCTTGGATTCATCAAGATCATAAAAAGAACCATCAAAACTGTGTGTTCTGCATGGATATGAAAAATCATGTGATGTTTAGGTTTTGTTTTGACTCCAAGCGCCACACTCCAGTGCTCTCAGCCCAAGCAGTCGTTCCTGCCAGCATCCTGCAGTATGTTGTGTATTCAAGGCAGTTAGGGGAGTGGCAGAAAGTAGTTTACTGCACTGGCCATTTATTTCCTTGAAAGTAGAGACAAAAAGTCAGATCCAATCTTCAGAAGCTTATCTTTATGGTTTGCATTTTATTGAACCTCATTTTACTAATTCCTCCTGATTCCACATTGGCCATTAGGCATAATGTGGTCTTTATTGGTGTACTATTTAATAACATGCTAATTGATGGCTATCACAGCATAAGAATCAGGGGCCAGTCAGCATTTCAAACACTGGAAATCCTAAAGCAATGGTCCATCACTAACTGCAGCATGCTAGAAATATGAATGTTTATGGTCTATGCCCATCCTTGGTTTCTGTACCACTTACGCCTGGGTTCAGTACAGGCAAGTTTATGAAGAGCTGTTGTTTGAATGATGGTGGGTGGGGAAGGTGAATGGTACAAGGTTGTACAAGGCTTGTAGCTGCTTTGAAAGCCATTTCATGACAGGTGGTGCTATGGAGGCTTACTGAGTTTGCTTGTATTTGGCACTCTAAAGCTAGCCAGCACCAGGGTAACAACATGTTCAGCTATTTGTAAACCAAGCAG
>CM062573.1:27508935-27523935 GCA_031468815.1 Morus bassanus
CATAAGAAGTGTTTAATTAAGAATCATATTAATATAGTGAAAGCAGAGAAATAAACAGATTGCCAAATCTATTGCTCGTCACTGTTAAAAGCTGGATTTGTCTGTGTAGGAAGAGCAACAAATGAAAGCAGCCCTGGATCAAACCAAGCGATGTGTGGTGTGGTACCCTGACCCTGCCAGTGGCCCTCTCCACAGCCTTGGGGGAGTCACCAGACACCTCAGACTGCACATGGATGGAGCTCTCTACTGAGTTTTCCTTTTAACACACATCAGGCAGTAAGTTGCCTTAGACTTTTGATCAATTCTGCTAATTTAATAATAGTTGTTCTTGGGTGAAAACTATAATGCAAATGTCAGGCTGGTATGCATCTTGCAATTCTCCCACCCCAGACAAGAAAAGGAAGAACTTCATAAATCTTTGAACCTCTTCCCTTGCAATCTTTTAATTCAGAAATTTAAGAACATAAGAAACCTGTTAATTGTACCTGCCATGGTGCACTATCTTAAAAATTAAATTGTTGCAATTCAAATGGTAAGAAGCGAAGAAGAGAATTGAGATTGACAGTAAAAACTGGCTTGACATGATTAAGCACTGAGTAATATTAAGTCTTGTCACACAAATATTGTAGGAGAAGGTTTGCTGCATTGTACGCACACATATGTATTTTATGTAAAATAACCTCAGTCTGTCTCCTCTCTGAAACCAGGGAGTGTGAGTGGGTAAACAGCTCATAGCAACAGATGAAAGGCTGATGAAGTTCAGACTCCCAGTTCAAAGGTTTCAGCGGTATGTGAAATGACAATCTCAGGTTATTTGTGTTTCCGAGCTCCTGTGTATTTGAATTGTTTGCTCATCTATGGAGGCTCTCCATTATCTTATTCCTGATTGTGTTCATCAGCTGAGTAAGCTGGCTGGCTGCAGATGTATTTCATAAGGCAACTTTAGTAAAATTTATTTCACCTGCCTCAGTGCCCTGCCTCTGCCCCCAAGAAGATCAGAAATATTTTGTTTTAATTGATGAGGATAAGTTACAGCAACACAAAGCTAGTATCCTGTTCGTTCCATGTGTGTCTCCTGCTGCTTGGTCAGCACAGGTCCACAATTCCATTGTTAAATCAAATTATGCTTGTGATAATATTGTCTTGAGTTTACAGTTGCTGACATGGATATTGACAAAGGCTTAGCCAGTATTTTAATAAGAAAACAAAATACAGGAAATACTCTAGAGTTTCCAGGTGGATCATTAACAAGACGCCTTGGAGGGCTGAGACTGCCAGCCAGCACAGGGAATGCACCACAGTTCGTCATACAACTTAAACTTCTTTTGACATCTAGTTATGTCGAAATGTGACTGATCACCTAGGGGTCCAGGCTCCTGTGAGGGAAAAGTTCACTGACAGACAGCGAACGAAGCTGATCTTAAATGAGAATCAAGAGAAAGCAGCATTCCAGTGTCTGACAGTCTGCAGCTGCTACCTGGGTCTGCCTAACGAAGACAAGCCTGCTCTGCTGAACAGTTATATTAGCATCTGTATGCTTCTGTCTCATTATCACACATCTGCCCACCTTTATTCGAATGAAGCTTCTTCTGATCTGACAGCTCAGGCATTGTCAGTGAATAGATATTATGGGAGCTGGGTACAGCAGCTTAGGGTGTTAGCTTTTATTTTCTAAAGACTGTTGTACAGTTTGACAGTATAATGCCACAGAGGTAAAGAAGATAATTAACATATTGGGCAGTTTCTAAACAAAGCTGAGACAGTTATACAGGCAAAAGTGGTGCTGCTGGAGCAGTATTGTTTGCACTATAGAAACATCAAAGGCTTGCAAGACCTGCCTTTAAAAAAAGATTGTGCAAACAGGTACAGCATGGTCCCCACACCACAGATGGGAAGTTTGGGTCGGGGGGGTGGTGGCCAGCCCACACCTAATAACTGCAAAACCTTTGGTGCACTGCAAGAGGCCTGTCACGTGCGTTCAAAATCTCCACTTGCTCAGGGAAAATATCTCTCAGCATTTGAGAAGACATGAAAAGACATGTGCAGAGAGGAGGAGGTTGTGGGTCTTTTTGCTTTCATGAATGTATTTTTACCCCACAGCACAAAGCAAAGCACTCGTGTGAGCTTCACAGAGCTCATATTTGGATGGAGTTTTAAGCCTTCTAAGTTGGAGATCACATGTGGGATTTTCTGGAAATGCCAAAAAAACCCCATATGACAGAGGTTTCATCATTTGTCTGCTCAGTAATAAACTAGGAAGGCTTGTTTTAAAAAAACAAGCAAACAAAGGGGGAAATAGTATTTTGAGCTCACAATGTAGATGGACTGAACTTTGATGACTGAGGAAGGGGATGTTCATATTCTCTACAGCTCTGGAAAGAAATATAGTACTGCACTGGATTACTACATGGTTTGTCTTCAATTTTCACCAGGTGTTACAGTCTGTGTATTTTGGACAGTGGTGGACTTGAATGGCAACTTGGCTTCATAACTATTTTGGATATGAAGCACTTTAGAAAACTATAACCTTTAGAAGTTAGCATGCTTCTTTACATTGTTGAAAAATTAGTGAATGGGACGCACCACAGCAAGAGCATCCCTGGAATTCTTGTCTGTTTGAGCCTTGGTTTATGTTTTAAATGGCATAAATAATAACCTAGAGCCCCCTGCCCACAATCATTGTTGTAGCCAAAGACCAGATTCTCAGCTGTTTTGAATGAGTTGCTCATTTACAGCCAAAACACTCTCCTGTTCCTGTAGCAATATGCAGATTTACCCTGCTGAGAATTTAGCCCTAAATTTCTAAGTTATAGACTTTCCTCATTTCATTCATGGCTTTCAGTTCACTCACTGCTTTTTTTCTTTGTTCTCGATAGCACAGGGTTTCTACAAGTTAATGTTGAAATTACTGCTATTTTGCAACAATGCAATCAAAGTCATTTCAGCATCCACGCTGATGAAGTGAGAATAGCTCATTCAGACTGGCCTCCAAGACCTGTGCTCACCATTGCAATGTTGGAATACAAAATAAGAGATTAATTTAAAAAAAATAAAAAATATAGAATCCATTGTCATTCATTCTAAAAAGGCATTACAGACTGCCAACACTGTACAGAAAAATAGGAGACGTTGACCTTTTTATTATAGACTTTTCTGTAGTGTTGCCCTCCTTTCACAGGCACACCCCCCTGTAGCCTCACACACCCACACGCACCGGCACACACACGCGTGCTCTTCAGCTCTATGTTATCTCAAATAATTACCCTGCGCTTCTGGCTGTCCCTAGCGACTTCTGCTGCTAAAAAAGCTACTCATTGTCGGTGAGTGAAGAGGGATTTCAAACCTGCTTCTTGTGGCCCAGCAACAGCTCTTAATTAACCACTCAGGTATTGAGCCGCCTCCTCGCCCGGCTCCCATCCATATGGCAGGAACATGTCCGCAGTGATAATCACCGAAGGAAATATTGTATCAAAAAAAGGGCTCACAGAACAGAAAAGTCGTGCAGATTATTTTTAATGATTCTCCTCTTGTGAGTGGGATTATTTGTTATTTCAAGCAGGGCTGGGGAATGGGGCTGGGACAGGACGTGCCTGCCCTTGACCAGCTCTCCCCTGCTCGCCCCTTCGCCTGGCGAGAGCCTGATCAGTCCCACCACAAAGTGAGCACCTAGGATACTGGAGGAGGCCCTTCAGGCAGTCTAAAAAGCTTTAGTTCCCTATGATT
The DNA here is from genome assembly GCA_031468815.1 of Morus bassanus. Lineage (NCBI taxonomy): Eukaryota > Metazoa > Chordata > Aves > Suliformes > Sulidae > Morus > Morus bassanus. The sequence continues at coordinate 27,512,659 of CM062573.1, forward strand.
TTGATAATCCTTTGTTCCTAGTGCAACTTGCTTTTCTACACACTGGATGCACACGTTTCCTGTGAGCAAGGTATTTGAAAAAATTTGCAGCCTTGATGCAGACCCACACTTTTTCCTTCCCCCTTGGTTTATAGAAAAGAAATCAGTGATTTGAGTTTATAAATCTAATTAAAAATGAAGTTGCATTTACATTTTAAAACCTTGCATATACCAACATACTGTGTCAAAAGATATTATGTATGATTTTACTTTGTGACAGAAACCATTACATTTAAAAATTCATTACAGCAAGGTTAGTTAGACGCATGATGGATGCAGCTTTAATCCTGCCATATATTATTACAGTTAAAATGTAAATGATGAAAAATATTTTGTGCTTATCAGCGTTTATGTGGAAATGTGTTTTACAGTGATATATGGTGTTATATTTCTATTATTATGATGAGAAAGAATGAAATACAAAAAGACTAAGTGTTTATTAAAACATGGTTACTTGTGATAAAATATTCTTGCTGTACACGACTTTAAACATATTTACTGAGGGCATTTGTCCAAAACAACTGTGAAATGTGTTTGCTATGCAAATCATTCTTTGTAATTTTTTTCCCCTCTGTTATACCGACTATAGCTTTTTAATAGCCTAATGTTGAAGCTATGTAAATATATGTTTATTATTTTTCATTTCAGGTGGGGGTGGGGACAGGACAACAGGGACTGGCTCTGTTTATATACATGCATGTATTCAAAGAGATGGAATCATACCTAAAAAGATAGACAGAAAATTGATCCTAGCAAAAATCCTTTTTCCTTTCTATCTCCTCTCGTTTCAGCCTCTCAAAGCCCAACCTTGATCACAGGGAGCTGAGCCCTTCACCAGCACAGCCTTTCAGCACATGCTGATCTGCAAGCGACGCATGGTCCTGTTGACACCAGGGTGATTTAACACCTTGCACAACTGAACCTTACACTCAGGCTTGTTTTACACCCTCCTTCCTCACATACAGGTAGTGCATCATTGCATGGGGGATTCACCCCCTGGCCAGGGAACTGAGTTCTTCTTTCCCCAAGGAAGGTGAGTTTTTAATTGTGCTTGCACTTTAGAAGAGCCCTGCCAAGGAAATCTGTATAGCCTCCTTCTAATATGAGGGTAATGAGTTTTGAGATCAGTATTGAATTTACAAATCCCTAGGCTAAGTAAGTTTTTTAAGAATTTATTCTTCAACAGTGACCCTTCAAGAAGGGTTTCTGGCACTGAGGGCCTGGTATCCACAGGCAAAATCCAGTATAATCTTGAGCAGAACAATACAAAGACATAAAATCCATTAAGTGACTTGCCCAGCATCCCACAGAAAGTCTGTGGCAGAAAATAAATTATTGAAGGTCCTGAAACTTAGGAATTTAACCATTCTAAATCTGTATTCCCACATCTGCTCTGTCCACTGGGTTTTCAGTGTGTTTCAGGTTTGCTCTCCTGGTCCTTCCACTGGCCCTGGATAATATCACCACGTTATTTCAGTATTAAGTAACCTGATGACCAGAAGGCATTGCCTTACACCCCATGTTACCCTGTACTCCTACTATTTATTCTCTGGATGTATCTACTACAGGTTTATACTGTTTGTTTTGTTACTTTTTATGCAGCTTATATTTAAGAAAACATGAGAGTCAATAAAAAAATTATGTTTTCCATATTATTTCTGTAATTTCTCCAGTTTATATTGCTGTCTCTTCAAAAAAATTAAATTGATTTGAGTTTGGCATCACGCAGTAATCAGGCTGAGATTGCATCTAGTTATATGAAGCTAAGCCCACCTTCAGCAAGTCAAATACACTTACTAAAAAAAAAAACAACTGAGTGACTCAAAATATTTGTTTGTGATCAAGAGCTTATATACCCTTCAGTCTTTAATGCCTTTCTTTTGATATGAACAGGAGCAGGAGACCTGGTGCTTGTGGTTCACTAAAGTGGCTATTTCCTTATAACCTTCCTCTTGTAACAATGTTTATTCAGTTATCAGGGAAGAAATACCATTTGTCCATGCAGCTACAATTACCCAATTTGTTGTATAAATTATTACTTTTTTTCTCATCTCACGTTGATGACAGAATCGTTTAATAGACTTTCAGTTGCTCAGGCTTGAAAATTGGTTCCACATTCTCCCTTTTTTAGTTTTCCTCCCTAGGGTGAATGTAATGCTGTCTAAATACAATTTCCATCCCCCCCTCCCTTTTTTTTTTTTTAAACATCTGCTTGTATGAGGATGTTGTTGTGTACATTAGCTCTGTACAGTTTAGCACCCTTTAGGACTACCTTTGGCTCTTGGCTTCCTCGTTCCTGGGGCCAATCATAATATATCAGGAACTGTAGATATTTCCTATCTCAGCACTCTCCATAACTCTTTTGCTCAGCTGTCTGAAGCTGTTTTCTTTAGGAAGTCCAAAGTGAGGGGAGCTGGTTGATCTGGCATCAGTCCTATTTATAAGAATAAAACCTCTTCCCCACACACCTTTGGAGCTTTGTCATGTAGGGGTCACATCCGTTTAAATTAATAGCTGTAGCGCCCGTGACGGAACATGGCCACCTAACCTTTATTGTCCCATCTACCCTTTTCTTTGAAGTTATCCAACCTACTCAGCTGATTTTCTTCAAAGCTAAGGTTACAGGATTTGCAACTGTGTCATTGCCATATAATTAATTAGGAAGGAAAAACTAGCTATTGTCACATGCACCAGATTTTTTTGTGATATGTTTGTTTGTTTATTTAAAATAAGCATTTGCTTTTAAATTTTTCCTCCCCTGCTGTTGCTGCTCAAATAAATGCCAGTCAGGGTTGTTTGCTTAGTATAGGAGTTACTGTGTGGTTGCAGGAAGAAATGATGTATGGAGCAGCCATCTCATTTCCAGCCTGCAATCTAAGGGCTTTTCTTACAAGTAATGCCATTTCTGCTTCCATGGCACTGGAGATGTCAAAGTTATGATCATCTCACTCATCAGTTAAATAGATTTCATAGGCCACCGAGTTATTTTGGTTTTAAGTCTAACAATATTTGCTGAAAGCAGGATTATCACTTTGTAGACCACCAAAAGCTGTTGAAAAGCAGGGCATAAAAGTTTGTTTATGTCTTTAATAACCCACTTAATGATGGAGCAAGCACATTATTCATAATAAAATAGCCTGGCATAATCTTACGCCAGTGCATGGTGTCAAGGAATTAAGAAACATCTGCTATGCCATAAAATAACATTGTATATACTATGTACATTAAAAACATGTGTATACACATATGTATATTATATACATTAAAATGTCTCAGTGGAATTCTACTCCTTTTTTAATTACATTTAGAAAACAGTAAAATGGTTAAATGATGGTATTTTTACTTCTGAATCTGAGTTTTATATAATGTTTGTGGCTATGGCTAGTTATAATGGCAAGGGAAAATACAATATCAGAGTACATTTAAAGACATAAAGGCAAAGGTTTGAGTCTTGAAATTGGGGTTCAAAAATCTATTTTTTAGTCTCCAAAAAAGTGACCTAGTTTTCTGAAGCACAAAGCATTTATGGGTTCTTGACTTGATGAGAGTGTTGGTTGCTCAGCAACTCTGAAAAACCAGGCCACTATTTCGGTGCCTAAATGCAGATTTTTATTTACAACTAAGGCATCTGAATTCGCAGCTTTTATCCATACGAATTATTTGCATTACTCCTGCACTCAGAATGAAGACCCCACTGTGCTGCTGCTGTACATGCGAGGAGAACCACCACCTCTGCTTTGGAGAGCTTAGAATCAAAAAAGACCAAATATTCCTTGCCCTCACTCTGCAATTGGGATACTGGAGTCAGCAGGGGTAACGTGCTTCACCCTGGAAGTGGCTGAGTATTGTGGCTACCAACCAGCAAAGCATGTAAACATGTCTTTAAATTTAAGCGTGTGAGATGTAAGTAGAACTACTTGCATCTTAAAATTAAATACATGTTTCACTAGATCAGGCCAGATGGTTTTACATGCTCAGAAGTGACATTTACAAGGTCACATAGGAAGTGTTTGACAGAGCCAGGAACTGAAACCAGATCTCCTGAGTGCCAACCCAGTGGCTTAATTTTGCTCATATCCTTGTTTGGGTGTTTGGTGTTTTTGGGTTGGGGTTTTTTTTGGTCGGTTGGTTTTGTTTTTGTTTTTTTGATTGCATGTTTCTCTTCAATGCAAACAAAAAGGAAAAAATTAATCCAGTAAGGAGACAATTAAGGCATTTGGGATTTTTTTATTTATTTATTCATTTAGAGGGTCTGGGAACAAAAGTGTTACTGTTTAAATGATTAGAACTTTCATATTTTCAGAAAGGCATACATTTTTATAGATTTTTTAAAAAATTTTGTTTCTTCTATCTTACAGGAATGCAAGAAATCTGTTTTCATTTTGTAGGTGGCCCATCAAATAAAAGAGTTAATAAAATTTCTGTGCAGATTTATGTGAACTGGATGAACTCTCCCAGTATCTGAATGTTAATCTGTTGGAAAATACCTGCCGTGGTAGTGGAATAGCTCAACACCATACAGCAGGGCACACTAACAGCAGTTCTCTCATTGACATTTCCCCATAAGTGCCAAAGTAAACATCAGAAACTGCTATGGGCAAAAACCCCAGTGAACTACTGGAAAGGCAACCGTGATACATTTAAGGCAGTTTCCTCAGATTCACCTAGATCTCAGCTTTCACTAATGCATACCTTTTCCTTAGTAGCCCTATCCTTGCAAGCTATCTTGGATGCATTTGATTTAAATCTGTCTTACTTTGCTAGCTCTATTCTTGGCATATACCTATGCTCTTTAGAATCTCCCATTCTGCCTCAGGTTTTAATGACTCTTTAGCCTTCCTGTCCTTCTCTAGCTCAAATCCAAACATCAGCACTATAAGAAAGTAGTCTAGGTGAAATTGGTTTTGCTTATTAACAGTCATTAGGCCAAGGTGCTACCATGCATATGACAAGGGAGGAAGCAGAAGCCTCACCTTCTCATAGGACCCTCCTACTACACCAGAAAACTGCAAAAAGATAAAATATGAGCATGGGGGTGTAGGTTTTACGTAGTGATTTCTCGTTTTGGCTGGCTGGCCAGCCTCTGTATTTCACTATCTATTGTGTTTAATAGACTTCTACGCATAGAGTTTGCATATCTGTGACCAGTTTACAAAAACTCTTAAAAATTAGTATAATTTAAGTAAGATTCATTTAAATGAATGCACCCACTCACCTGTGGGGTCTGAGGAGCAGGCTCCATTTACTCTTCCTGAGGTGTTTAAAGCATCATCACTTCAAGCTGTCCAGCTCCACCGGACCTGCATGGGGTCCTGTGGCCATAGCACTGCAGCTCATGAGCTGGCAGGAAAGGATGGAGACTGCAAGGGCACCAAGCAGAGGGCTGCCTCAACAGCCAGTATGGGGGTTTATGGGTTGCAGGCAGTAACTGCTGACAACAGGCAAGCCACAAATGCTGAGGAGCTGCTTCAGGCTCCCTCAGCTGCCTGATTCCTAGGGCATGGGTCAGCCCATACAGCCTGTGAATGTTTTGGGGTAGAAGTGTTTTTAGGTAAAGCAGTGCAATTTGGTGTCCGGACAAATGCCTGCCTCTCCATCTCACTACATGTCTGTACTGTGCTTGGCACAAGCAGGCCCTGAAGGGCTCAGTTACCCAACACAGATAAGTCCATCACACAGCACACCTCAACTTCTAACAAAATTGTGTTTTGGTAGAAAGTAATTTTTATGTGCTTTAGAGCTTAAAGTTTTAATAGAGATTTAGTCTTGATGTAGAACTATTTTTTTGACTATTTTGTATTAAACTGAAGGAAATCAAAGCTTAGAATGTTCCAAAGAAAGTGTCCTCTAATTTGTTGGACTGGTTTCTCTTGCAGTAAAGACCAACTGGCTCGTGATGAATGTTAAGAATCCCTGCAGAAGGATCTTATTCTAAGCAGCATAATACAGTTCAGTTTCAACGTCTGCTTAACTTCAGCTTCTCACTCAGGACAAATACACATCTTCCCTTGTCAGAAGACCAGGCACAGAATCTGTTAATAAGGTATGAATCCATGCTTTTCTGTTTTTCTCATTGCCTTTTTTTTATCTGAACCTGAGCCTACACTGTACATGAGAACAGCTGTACAAGGATCAGAGCAAACGTCCTGTCTAGGGAAGGTATTGTTTCTTCTCCACCAGCAGCAGACACTTAGGAAAGAGACCAGAAAAGGGTGTCTAGGTGCTGCTGCTTCCATAGCACAGTTTCCTAGCTTTCTTCATCCAGCAGCTCTGATTAGCTGAGCCGGAGCTGGTACCTTAATTGCTTTTCATAGCCCTTGATAGCCCTGCCATCCATTACTTTGCATAATCACTTTTTAAGGCCATGTACAATTTTGACATCCACAATATCCTGGGGCATTGAATTCCACAGTTTCACTATGCGTTGTGTGAACATGCACTGAGTTCTTAAATTCTTGTTCCCAATAATTTTTTCCATGACACTGTTGATCCAATAAACCTTCATTGTACCCACTTTTCATCCTTTGCTCTTTCTTCAGGCTGTGGAATCATCCTGTACTTAGACACTCCTCAGAAGCAGTCTCATATCTTTAAAGTGTACCAAATTTCAACAGGTAAATTGACATAGTATTTACTTTGGTGATAGAATGGGCACACACTCTTACCTTTTATGATATACGATACAAACTCAAGAAATACCAGTAAAAGTGGAAATATAAAGAGCAAAACAAACTTCAATTCTCTTCAAAGGGTAAGGAATACAGAGCTCAGACAAAGGCATTGGTGTCTCCCTGGATTCTTCATATAGCTGCAGAAACCGGCCGTAGGAGGGTTCCCTTCCTATGTGTTCCCCTGTGTCTAGTAGATTGGGTTGAAAGCTCTTTAAATATTGTGTGGGGAAAATCTTGGGCATAAAATCAAGATCTAAATCTGTCAGACAAGAGATTGAATTGCAAGCTTTAAAAATATTAATACACTTAATTTTATGTGGTTCTAGCCAGCTTCTTACTTGGGGGTTTCTTGGTTCCTGCATACTGGCACTTACTGGGAGAACTGGAAAGCTAGTACCAGTGTAAGCACCTATTGCAGCTTATTATAGAGAGTAAGCAGCCATTGTTATTAGTAGATGAGCAGGAAAGGTAGATCAATATAAAGAAATACTGCTCTCATTCACTATTCCCTTTGTCACTGCCAGGCTTCAGAATTTTTCAGTTCATTGATACCAGTAAGGATTTACTTCCCTGCCCAAGGAGCTGAGGCCAGATTATTCCCAGGCTGCAGCAGATACTGATCAGCATGTAAGCTGGCTTGGGCAACTGTGTAAGAAAATAAAATATAAGATTACAGCAACTTAAATACTGCTCAGGTTTATAATGTCCACATTGGTATTAGGCAACTTGGCAAAAAAGAGTGACCAAAACACATGTCATCTTTCACTGCAATGCTTGGTGAATGCATCAGGTTGGTTAGACAGAGGAGATATAATGTTTTCATTAGCTGAATGAACACCTAGCTCAGGCTAAGTCTGTTAAGGCTTCTGGAAACACTTTATTCACAGAGGGCAAATTGGGGGTTAAAATCTGTTTAGCATATTCACTTCCCCACTAACATGCTATTATTTCATTTGCAGAGCAGCTTCCTCACTAGCAGTATGTAGAGCCTATCCTTGCATACCCTAATAGTCTAATGCCTTGAACAAGCTGTGGCTTACACCACACATACCTTCTCATCACTGTTATCACCAATGGTTTCCTCAATGGAAATAATCATCCACATTATAACCGTTGCCAAAACCCTCTGGCACCAGTATTGCTCTTGGAATGAAAGCCTGAAGGCATGTGAAAGCCTGAACAGCTGTAGCAGCAGCACAGCCGGTCAGTGAGCTGGGTTTGAACCATGTGAGGGGGAAAAGACACAAAACTTTCCTAGGGAAAAAATACACTTTGCTTTATGGGCACACATAGAATCATATTTTGTGTTTAATATCAACTAGAAGTAGGTGTCTAGATCTGCCTGGGCCTTACAGACATGTTCAGCTGTGTGCTGAGACACTCTTTTTACATGTATTTACACAGAGGGATGTTAGTATCTCTGTGTGTGTATGCTAATCTTTGCTCAGCACTTGTACACCTTGAGGACCTCGCTCCCTGGATGTGGGTTAGGAGTTACCCACAGTTAAAGTTATAAGCAGAGGTAGTTAAGATAAAGATTTTCTTCTCTTCGAGTGATATGACATCACCTACCCAGTCATAGAATTAGATACAGCAACTTAGTCTGAGTTTTAAGCAAAGTCACAGTACAACAACATAATACATCCATATGGTCATTTCACTTACCTTGCATCCACGCAGGGCTTCCACCTTCTCCAGGCGACCTGGCAGAGAGACATTTCTAAAAGCCCCAGCAACCAGCATGGGAGGACTTCCTATTGTGGGGATTGCAGCTTTATTTAAGTGGGCAAATTGAATATATTCACCAGGATGGTGATTAACTGATGCACACCTGTTGGCGATGCAGACCTGCCTTTCTGCCTCCTGTTCCCAGCTGGGCAGCACTGTTCTGGACAAGCATGATGTAAGAAACAAAGATTTTACCTATGTCCAGGATTTCAAAATGAAACTTGAATGTTTGCCTTTCTATGCTTACAATTTTATGTCCATGTACCTGTAAATAACCCATCATACAGTCCCATCACTACATTTGCCAGTGTACACGGAGCCTGCAAAGGTTTTGAATGAGTTCAAATATTTCTCTGCAAAAATGTCATTTTTCATACATTCTGATTTTAAAGACGGCTGCATGTTCTAAGCCCCTTTGTAGGTTTAAATATTTTCAGTGAGTTAAAACAAACAAACTGCAACTGTTATTTTTGTACAGTTAAATCTTGTAACTTGATTATCTGACAAAGTATCAGCAGCATAAGGTCCTTCATGGGTCACAACTGAGCTGGATTTTTACGCCTAAGAACTTCCCCATTTTTGACCAGGAGACAATTATTCTTCTGGGCAACACCCATCAACTCAAGTCTGGAAAAAAGAATGTGAAATGCAGCTGGACAGCCCCAGAAGAGCCTGTTTGTCCCTTCAGATGAAGCAGAAGTAAAATCACATCCCTGTTTCTTTGGGCATAGCATCCCACACCGAGACCCTCAGCCCCAGCCCAAGTGGCCAGTTCGTGCCCTGGTGTCTCAGGCCAGCACTGCCCCATCCTGTGGAGGTGGCTGGGGCTCTCTTGTATCCTGGCTGGACCCCCAGGCACTGTGCGATGGGTGAACGTCCCCCAGCACAGTGCAGGTGGGCAGCCCAGCAGGTAGCAGCATGCACCGGTGTGCACCAACATCTCCTCTCCGCAAGAGCCCCTGCAGAATTGGTGGGCTGCACACCCCTAGGCAGGCAGCGACCTGGGAACAGGGCTTATCTCCATGGGCTTTGGGGCAGAGTGACGCACTGTAAAACCGCGCCTCAGAAAAGATAGCCCAGCTCCTTGTTAGCACTGAAAAATGCTCCACAGCATCCAAACCCTGCAGTGCTCCCAGCCCACACTGACGGGCAAGTTAATTGTCAGCATGCCACTGCCCCTGCTCCCTGTGTGGTCCTGCAGAAAGAGCCATCCTGATGGCTGCCAGTAATGAGGAAAACTGGTGTGTTTTTGTTTTGTTTCCTTTTAAATAAACTTGCAGTCCTTAATCTAGCGGGCTGGAGTCCAGACTTGACAGCCCAATGAGTAATGAGGTGCAAGGGAAGACAGGATGTAGAATTAGGAGGTCAGGGCTGAAGGTTGCCCCAAATTTAATCTCTAGCCTGGGCAGGTTACATCTCTTCCCCACCTCTCCTCCTCCTCCTCCTCCTCCCCCGTGCCATTGTTCCTGGACATGGGAAGTAGGTATATGCTTACTGGGGCAATGGCCCGCCCAGTGTGCCTGGAGAGCCAGAGACGGTGAGACCTCAGTGACTGATGACCCACTGGTCCCCCCCCAGCCCCATCTGGGCCCTTCCTGGGAGTCTTTTGGGCTGAGGCACTCAGAGCTGCCTGCAGCACTGCCCTGGACACCTCTCACCTTGCCTCACAGAACAGCAAGTTCTGTTCTGTTGTTCAGCTTGTTCAGATGTGTGCATATGAAAGATATGTGCATATCTATAGATATCTATATTGGCTGATAGATAATTACAAATATTAAGTAATTTTAAAACTGAAATCTCCTTTCAAAATAAAGTCAAGATACTCTTCTATATATTTTCCTATTTTATACACACTTGCCCAGTTCCCCCTCGTCCTCCTTTCCATCCAAAGGCAGCTGATCAGGCAACTAATTTTCTTCACCTGCAAACTGCATTTTTGTTGTTTTCATTTAGAAAAGCTTTAGTAAATGTCTACTTTACAGTAGTGAAATGCAACACCCCAGCCCAGAGTTTTTGTTTTTGTTAGGCTGATACATTGCAAATTTGTTTTCTGATTTATCCCTTTTGGGTAGATGTACAGCAAGTAATGATAGTGGGTTAGGTTGCCTTTACTGTTGTGTATTATTCTGTATCTTTACTCCCAGGACTATTTACAGTCATAGCACAGCAGAACAGGGAATTCTCATGGACCGGTGAATCAGATGTGGACCAAAACCCAGACTGTGGGGTTTTTGGTGTTGTTTTGTTGGTTTCTATGTGCTGTTGCCAAAAACTTGAGGTCTAGCCTTTTATTTGTTGACCCCCTGAGCTCTGGGCTCCAGATGACCCTGTACCACAGTTATGTACTATCTTAACATAGGCAATAATGAAACACTAAATGTAACTAAATGAGGCCTATTTTATATAACAGGATAACCCCTGAGAGAACACACAGAGCTTGTGAAATAACACCTTCTGTGTGCCAGGCACCATCCTGGTCCTCAAGCCCCTGCCCCCACCTGATGCACAGTGCCGCTGCGCAGCCCCACTGGCCCCTGTGGCTTAGGTGTGGGTCCCAGGGAGAGAGCAGAGCCTCACCTCTTCCTTTGGTGTGGCCGTGCTAGCAATTTATAGCAGAGCCTTCTATCAGTTTCCAGATAAAGCAGTTCAAGAAGCAAAAGGGAAATCAGGTTTACCCAGTGACTCTGGTGACATTTCGTGTTACATCTTTGCTTTGATACCTATCAGTAAGCATTAATTTCTTTTCGATACCTTTTCTAACCTTTCAGCCTAGCTCAAACCAGATTTTAGCATGAGAAAACCAGACTTATTACCACATGCTAAAGGTAGTAAATAATTT
>CM062573.1:27528935-27648935 GCA_031468815.1 Morus bassanus
AGGGTGAAATTAAAACCAAGTTAGTCACAACCATTGCGGACAAACAAAGAGGTCTCGTCCTGGCTCTAATGTACACAAGGTTGGAGACAGCTTATGGTATGTGATTTGAAGCCCATACTATAACAGCACATGTATAACAGGCAATTCCCATAGGGACTATGCTGCCACTGTGCTCTTCATCCCTTGGCAAACTCTTATAGTCTTTTCAGACTGCGCTCTCAATGAAGTCTAAGAGAATTAACTGTCTACTGCCAAGAGGATTTGGATACCCAGCACTGCCTGGCTCCTTTTCAACCCTCAACTTCAAACAGTTTCTCAATATTTCATGGCATTCTTTACTAGATAAAATAATCCCTCTAATCAAAAAGAAAATTAATATGTAAAAAACAGAAACAAGGCAGACATCCTTTTCATGCCCTGCTATCCATGCAGAAACTAATCAGCTTGCTAAGGGTTAAATCTGATCCTGAACTGGCCCAATCAGGTTCATTTTTACCATCTTATTAGGTTAAATAAATAGAAACTTCTTGCGATATCCATCCATAATGATAAGCAATTCCCACTATAATGGATGGCTAATATATAAATTCAGCCCACATCAGTTTTGTGTCAACTAGCAAAAACAGAAACAATGGAAACTAGACGGTCATGGCTCTGCATAGGTCAACAACCAAGGTTATCTGTATTCAATTACTGGTATCTGCAAACTTGCATACTGCCAGCTGATCATAGACTAAATGAAAACTTATCATGCACAGAGGCAGCAAATGCATTTATTTGAAGCAGGCATCATATTAGTTCACTGGTTTGACTGTGGTTAACGGAAAAAAAGGGGTTATCAGTCTTTTGGGAAATTCTTTCAAACATAACCTGCAGCAAATATCTAAAATTGGGGATTATCTATGTTATAAATCTTTGTTCAAAAAGTAGAAAAGGAATAGAAATTGCTCTGTAGCCCTCTAAGATGATAAATTATATTATTTAACAATAGGTAAACTTAGGGCACCTTTCCTGTGGTACAGCCCTATTGTGAATTAAGCTTTAATCTGCTTCACCTCAACATCTGTTCGGTGGAACCAAAGATCTGGCTGTGTTGGACACAGACAATAATTTGTTTGTTAACCGCTTCTCTGGAACAATATATCATTTCAGAAAACAAAGCCTACTAACACAACGCATATTTATCTGTTTCCTCTATCTGTGTTCCTTTTTCCATAAGTGCAAGTTCAGGCTTTTGAAATGTTTTCGTAGTGATAATTTGTGATGGTGTTAGATTCATAACCCTGGAAAAATAATTTTTTTTTTCAAGGTTTTTTTCATCTTTGACCAACAGATGTTCTGTTCAAAATCTGAAAGTACTCATGATGTACATACTAGCAAATTATAATTGTTAACGCCCCTGTGGAAGGAAAATGTCAATAAATATTTGCTATCACTAGTCTGTTTGGAAACAAAGGCATTTGCTTCACAGAAGTTCATGTGCTCAACCTTCCTATGCAGCTTTTCCAACAGTCTATTCAATTAGACATTTAACATTTTGTTTCTTTTCAGAAGAGGAAGTGAAAAATAACTTCAGAGAAACAAAAATAAAACATAAAAGCCTGCGGGCATCCTGTATTCCACTGTAAAATAACACTTCAACTCATTTCAGTGATACAAAGGTGACTACAGAAACAAGCTGTGATCCAGCTCCAGCATTTTACCACTGCACACCAAAGTGACAATCGAAGAATAAAAACCATCTGGGACTGTGATGCAGATAAATGTCCAGGCTTCTGTATTCTAATGAGAGTTATCCAACCCTACGGATAGTCTCCCCTAGCCAGATGACTTCACTAAAAAAAACATATTTACCTGTAAGTCTCCACCTCTCGTGAGAGATACAGTGCTTGGTTGGTTCATACTTCCCTAGTATTTTTAAAGGACAGACTCATCCCTCCATTGAGGGGGGTTAAAACTTCTTTCTTTCTTTCTCTTTTTCTCTTTCTTTCTTTCTTTCAGCTTGAAACAAGCAAATCACTATAATTTTCAACAATAGAATAGTGAGCTGGTGTAGACTATCAGAATTATCCTGCAGAAATATTATAAAGCCATATCCTGCCAGTTCAGCGAAGAGCTCTACACTGTCCTTGTATTGTGTTGTATTGTACTGTGTTGTAGTCTCTTCTACTCTATTCTATATCTTGTTGAGTTCTTTTATCTCCCTCATTGTATCACTGGGTGTGTCCGAACCCCTTACAGTGCTATACAAGAGAGTAGGACTAATGTTTAACACATGCTGTGATGATTTGGGGAATCAATCTATGTACTGCTAAAATGAATTCTGTTTTATAGCATGGACTGCACTGCATCTGTTTCAGACAGCAAAACCCATATGGACTGGAGTTTTCTGCCCATCTCTGCAGCCTTTTGTCCTTTCATTGATGCAATGACCATAGGAGCTGCAAGGTAAATCCTTTTACCTGGCTGCAGGGCTAACAGTGGAGCATCACTAAAATGGGAAAAATCAGCCATACAAATCAGACAGAGAAATGGCTGCCACCCAAGGCAGAGGAACTTTTCCAAGTCTGAATGCTATGCAGGCAGCAACTTAGTAACTTTGTTTTGTGCCTTCATTTGATCAGCTGATAAGAGGGCACCTGAGGTGTTACACAAACCAGGAGGAGAGACTGAGAATCCATGTTTCTGAGAAGTCAGAAGCAAGAATTTGTGTCTAGAAGAAGAATTGTGACCTACTTAGAAGAGTCTGACTTAAGCCCCAAATAATGCTCTTGCTCAAGCATGAATTACAAGCAGCTGAAGAAAGATGAGCTTTTGCACTTGTGCTCCAGCCAAGTTTGCCCACATGTAATGAGGAAAAGTAGGACTTGGTGCCATTTTGTATTCCCATGACATGGTGCAGATGGAGAAGCTGCTCTGAGTGTGGGTCCAGAAGCCGTTCACCCACTCCTCCAGGCGCTCCACACATCCTGCCTCATGCCTCTCCTTGCAAAGCCTGGAGCTGGAAAGCGTCAGGTTTGAGAGTGGAGGGAGAAGCAGTGGCTGCGAGAAGCTGCCTTACAAATGGGAACCGGAGCTGGCAGCAGCACCAGTGCATTGGGGATGGACTGGGCTGGAGCAAAAGAATTAAAAGCCCTGTGGCCAGAAGCCTGGAGAGTCAAAGAGCAGCAGCCACCCATGGCGGGAGGGGAAATGCTAAGCTATCGCACCTAAATGCGGGTACAATAGTCTCAGTATGGTAAACTTCCCAGGGGCAAAGAAGGTGGTGAAAATATGGGTCCCATTTCACCGCCATGCTGGGCAGATGCCTTGCTCTGCGTCGAGTCTGGGTGGATGCCTTGTGTGTTGTATTTCTTGGGCCAAAGTCCCACAGAAAAAAAAGCAAGTCCAAATAGAAAGGTGCTATGAGTCAGTCTTCTGATGAAAGAGATGAACATGATGTTGGGGCTGGCAAAATTGATAGTGCTGTGGGATTAAAAAAAAAAAAAAAGAAAAAACCCTCAGGGAAAGAGAATGCAATTGATGGGAGAAAGAGCAAAATAGGACATATTCTTCAGGGATGCTTTGGACTGATCGGTTGAGATGTTTGTCAATGTGAGGAATCAAGAAGACATCCTCTTCATCACATGCACCAGGCTGGGCTTCACGCAGTCTGCAGAGCTTCCTGGCGTCCCTGGCGGGGCCAGGACTGCCCTCCGCTCACTGCATGGCCCACCTTTGGCAGGCAGGGGCTGAACAGAAGGGAGGTCTCGATTGCTGCCTGGACACAGTCTTACAGTTTGCAGTACCAGGGAATTAAAGTATGTATATATTATGGAAGTGCAAAGTACAAAGTGTTACCTAAGTTACAGCTCCTTCTGTTTGGAGAAATTTGGGACTTACTGGTTTATGAGCACTGTTCAATATAAAACCATTTAAAAATTAATTTGGAAAATCTTTATGTTTCTCTTCTCCCGTGTGAGACTTCCCCTTCCATGAAAGGTGAATGCCTGGTGCTGCAGGTTTCATTGCATGGCTGTGACTCCAGAAGCTGCCAGTGCCTTTAAGCAAACAGTAACTCGACTCTAACCACCAGCCAGAAGGGTTGATTATAAACGTGCTGTCCAGCTGCCCCTCAGACATGTGCAACCCTGGCCCTTGGCGAGCACTGCCAGCCTCAGGACTTCAAATGGTGGTTGCAGTGGGAAAAGTCGCTCCCTAACACCCTTTATTTTCTGCTCCTATTTCTGTGCTGTAGCTTTCCTTCATCAGGTGTGTTATCCAACTGTAGACATGGCTTTTTGTTCACCTATTCATCAAACCCCAAGCAGTTTCCCCACTTTGTTCATGTCAGTCCTCACCTCAGCCTGCTGCCAGCCAGTGCCTAGCCAGATTTTCATTGCTACACCCCTGCCTCCCCTTCTCCTAGAGTGTTGTTGCTTTAGCAGTGGGTGAGCTCTTCCAGTTCGGATTCAAAGGTCAGGAAGATATAAAGAAAAATAATTGAAGCATCACATTGGCCTTCACCATAAAGGTGTTTTAGTCTGGGTTTAACGCTAGCTGGGATCCTGACATAACCACATCCCCTGGAGGTGGGAAAGCACTCGGTATTGCACAGCTGGTTTGGGCGTGCTGCGAGACAAACCTTCATCAAGAGGCATGGCCTAAAATTCACACAGTAATCACTCTGACCCACACTGGCAAAGCAGGTAGGCCTGCAAGCTGGCACTTCCTAGGACCACAGCTTTAACTGAAACTAACTTGAGTTAAAGCTCAAGTTTTAATCATCCTGTATAATCTGCAAAAGCAAAAATGAACACTGGCATCGGTACCAACCTGCAATGGTAAGGGGAAAGCAGGAATTGTATGGAGGGCACAGAACGGAGGAGAAAAGTGACTGTGGGGACAGCTGAAAGCTACATGGTTTTGGTTAGCAAGTGAAGTGTTTTCTACATAAAAGGCCCCACATTCAAAGACACCATTTTAACTCAGCCACAACAGCGCTGGCAATACAGGCAGGGTAAAAGGAAAAGTAGAAGAGGCGGCTGTTGTCAGAAAACAGTTTCTGGAAAAAATTAAAGCTCTCTTAAGGCATGTAGAAAATTTCCAGGATACTGTATTATTATTATTATTATTATCCTTGATCTTTTGGAAGGTGGGGAGGGAGCACATGCAGTTTTAAAGAAAGAAGACGAGACATCTGTAACCTTTAAAAAGAAAAGCACAAAGGCTGCTAGGCTCTCCTTACAACATTTTTAATTATCTTCCTTAAGTTTCCCAAATAAAAACACATCGCATTGAGCCTCACCCAATAAAACTATGTGGGTAAATACAATACCCATTGTCTAATCAATGTCATATTGCTCATGGCTTTAGCTTGTCTGATAGCTGAGATCACTGACTCCTGAGTTGCACCTAAGGATGCCAATATCTGCTTAATGTTGGACGAACTACATTTGTCATTCCCTGTAACTGAGTTCTTTAATCTCATTAAAAACCCACAGATAGTAAAAATACAGCTTCAAATAAACTGGCTGGAATATGCCAGGTTTCCAGTGTGCACTTTTAGCTCAAGAGGTAATGTGTTGCGGGTTAAATAAGCTCACTGGCCTTGCAGAGGATGCAGCCCTCCTGAACTTGGACACCCATAAATAGCAGAAATTGCAAAAAAAAAAAAATAAAACCCAAGAGAAACTGTCAGATGCAGAGCATTAGAGGCCACGGAAGATAAGAGAAACACTGAATTGTATTTGTATTATTTGCATCACAGACCCCATACTGTGTTGCCTGTTAGCGCAGTGCATGCAGTAGTGACCTCAACCCCAAGTGCCGGGGAGGCAGGGGACTCCTCCTTGCTCCCCATGCCTTGTCTTCCTGAGCTCGCCTGCATATGGCAGCAAACCCGCATACTCCAGCGTAAGAAGTATGCATCAATAAATTATCTTCATTGGAAACACATTGCAAACAAAATGCAAATGGCAAGAAAGTGCTTGTTCTCAAAGGCCTGTCGTGAGAGTTCATCTACCCAGATTATAAACACTTGATAAGTATCCTGGTTTTCAGGCTAACTGTCTGTACGGCAGATCCCAGGACTAGGCTCCTGGGATTTCAAAATGTATCATGAAATAAAAACAGCTGCAAGGGAAACTCATATGACTAGGATAGGTGCCATATAGCAATTAACAGCCAGAAGTTTTGATCTGGAAAATCACATTTATTTTAATTGCTTCACTGTTGTGTTCATAAAGAATTTGGCTCATTTGATTATTTTCCTTATTAGATATACTACTTAACTTTGGAACAATGTAGTCATTAGTTCCATTGTTCCAGGTTTTTCATTGCAGTGAAATGAATGACAGAGACATGTTCTGCAAGTAAGATTGTTTATAAATATTTATCATAGCCTTAACAGATATTTGTGTAATCCATCCTAATTTTTCTAGCACATAAATCACCAGTTATTTAATCTGTTGTGTGATGAGTGGCAGGTTTCTTAACCTGCAAGTTCAATAAGGTATTTAAAGTGTGTGATCTCTTATCAACAGAACAGGAGAGTAATGCTTTTTTTTTTTAATGTTCCTTTGACAACTCATATCTCTCCATTTTCCTTCAGTGGTCTCATTACAGAAGATGCACATGTCTAATTGCTTTCACCTCTGTCATGTATTTATTTTTTGACTCAGCAAAGTGGTATGGATAAAGCCTACCTTCAGAAGCCCCTGCCCAGCTGCCCTGGTGGTGACGTGTGCAGGACGGGGCCGCTTGTGTGCAGGCATGGCCAGGAGCGAGGACGGGAGCGCGGGCACATGCACGTGCCCAGACACTCGCAGCCTGCAGCCATGATGTTGTGAGTGCACCTGAGAGGGGAGGGTGAGCTAAATCCTACCTTCCATACTATAAAATATGCATAGGCCCTTCTGCGGCAAATGAATCTACTTAATTGAAAGGAGGTGAGAAATGAAATTTGGCAGTTCAGCTCCGCTCCGCCATTTGGTGGTTGTTGTGGGACTCCAGCGAAAGGGAGCTATCACTGCGGGCATAATTTACTTGATTTTAAGGATCTGTATGAATTCTGGCACCATACCAAGTAGCCATTAGCTATGAGGAGCGTTTCCCGATGCTCATTTGTTTTCCATGTGTGAATTTTTGCTCTTCCAAACTTTCTTTAGAAAAAAAGGTATTTTTTCTTCATCAATTCCATGTGGAAAACACAACAAAAAAATCCAGAAAATAAATTATTCAAGAAACACAACAAGGTTTGGTTTTTTTAATAGAAAAATACCAGTTCTGGAATCAAACTGTCATCTTGCTTTGATTTCGATATTTTAAGTTAAGTGTTATAAAATGATATGCTTGTTCACATGCTCAAGGATAGTCTTTCTGGGCAAATTATCCTAAATAGGGTAACTCAATAGCAAAGTAGGCAGGCTTTTAATGCTATTACTATTAGGAAAATACCATTAATATGAGACATATGCAGGATGCTATTACATCAGTAGGCTGCATTTATTTAGTCAGTATGCAGGAACAGTCCCATGGATCACAGCGGAGAGGCTGGGCCTTTAACACATGTAGCTTGGCTTACTCTTGAGGTCAAAATCTGTTAATGCAATTTTCTGTATAAGAACAAGAATTTAAAATCCATGTGGTTTTAATGAGACATTCCAAGATTGGGGGGGCAAGGGGGTGTTGATTTTGGGGGTTTTTTTTTTGTTTTTGTTTTTTTTTTTTTTAATTTGTCCTACTCACATTAAATGTGAACTTCTTTGAAATGTGTGTGTGTGTGTGTGTCAGACACAAAATAATTTGTGAGATAAGAAAAGATTTAAAAAAAGAAAAACCTCTTTCCATTTATTTGCTTGAAAAGTTTGATTTTGGTCAAGTTATGTTTCAAATTAAAAAGATCATTATTGATCATTTGCATTTACTTATTGAACCATTACATAATAAACCAAAACCATGTGTCAAAATGTAACTCTCATAAAATAAGTGCACTGAGATAAAGAGGCTTCAGAGATTAAAAAAATCAATGTGACACTTAAATAAGACATCTAGAAAGGGTGCCTGCCTTTAAAAAGAGAGTGTTTCTATTTCAAATAATTAATATGTTTGGGTTTCTTCATTTTTGTGGTCTCGTAGCACAATTTATGTATAAAGCACTATGTTGAACATGCATATTTTGGACCGAGCTCTTGTTTATGTCTATTTAACAGCTACTCACAGCTGTCTCTGCTTTAAAAGTATTGGGATAAAATTTCATCACAAGCTCCAGTCAATACAAAGCACTAACATTACTTCAAGTGGCCCTGGCTGGGCTGCATGGCCACGACTGGAGGGAGGCTGGTGCAGGAGGGTGCAGGCAGCTGCCCACTCGCTGCCCTCCTCTCACGCAGCTGCACCATTGCTGAATAGTACACGTTGAGTAGATTTTCCTGCTAAACTTGCAGCTTGCAGCTCATCTGATTAATGTACAGATTTATATTTCAAGATTTGCTCCTAATTTAACTGTGCAAGACACACCTGCCTGCCTGAAATGTTAGCAAGTAATGGGGAAAGCAAAATTGTAATTTGCATTTTTCTTCGAGTACTAAGAAGAAAGAGAAGGTGAGTGGTTGCTAACTGGGTCTAGAAAGCTTTTATCAGTGCGAAAAGATATTACGGAACAGGGGAAGTTTTCGTGATTTCACTTATTCAAAAAGTTATGGAAATGTTGTATTAAAAGAAGACTTCTCCTTTCCCCAGATCACAGTGTTTGACCCCTTTTGCTATTCAAAATTCAAACTATAAAAGCTTCTGGTGGCACACCAGCATCTCCCTCTCATGAAGATGAAGCACAAACAAGCACACGCCAACATGTCTCCAGCCCTGGGGGCAGGATGTGGCCATGGCTGGAGGCTCTTGGCAGGGATACAGAGAATTGCAGCGATCAGGTGCTCTGCTCAGAAATGGAAACAGTTTATTGCTATAGCAAGCAAGAAGAAAAAGCATATATTAAAAGCAAGAGACAGCATATATTGACAAGAGGTTATAAGTCCCCTTTGCTGCAGAACTCCAAGCATTGGTCTCCACTCGACTCCACATCAGGGGAGCACACCAGCACCTGAGCAGTCATTCACCAATAGCTGTAGGAAACTGTATTTTTAACATGAAATACCTGCTAAAGACGATGTCTCTTTTTCATGTAAGCATGCTCTCTAACTCTAATTTAATTTTCATTTTAAATTTTATTTTAAGGGCTTTCCTTTGACCTCACTAGTCTACATGAATCCTGGCCAGATTTTATAACAAAACAGCCCATCATATCTCCTTTGGAAAGCTCACTGGAGGCTGGTGGGTTTGCATGCACAGAGCGTGAGCTGAGCAGCTTATGTTACATCATGGATGATGAGACGTGTGAGGTGATCAGCTAAATTGCCAGATGCTGATAAATTGGGTGTCAGGTCACACCATACCTCTTGGCTCTCTCAGAGGGACATTTCTCTTCTTACTCTTTATGTTCACGCATCATACTTATGTTTCAGTTTCCTGCTGCTACCAGAAGAGCTGAGCGATGAAGCTGAGGTGAGGAAAGTCACCTATGGTGTGTGAACTTTAACATTTGCCTTGACCTTCTTCAGCCATCCCCACTGGTCATGTATATGGTGGAACCCCACCAGGTCTCACCATCCGTCTCCCTGTGCTGGCTGCGGTAGCCAATGCTGCCTGTGCCTTTTGGGGTCTCGCAGCCCAGGTTCAACACCTGAGGGTAAAACTTCAACTTGTGACAAGCTCTTGGAGCATTAGGAGCTGACATGTTTTAAACCCATGTGTAATGCTGGTAATGCTCATGTAGCCAGCTCTTTGCGTTGCATGAGGCTCTGAAGCGATGGCATGGCTGTGCTGGCAGCTGCATGGCAGCACTGAGGTTCTTCCACCACGTCACCTGCAACTGACAGGTGGAAAGCAACCTCCTCCCTTTCTGAGTATTTGGAAGTTAAAATGGCCAAGGTTTTTTTCATGATCTCCAAGTGTGTTCTCATTTCTGTTTCTATTGATAAAATCAAGCAAAAAGATCTCATGTAATGTTTGCTCCTTGTGCTTAGTCTCCTTCTGCCCACAGAACATCACCATTTATATAATGTCCCTCAAAACCTTTTGCTGTTTATATACATTTGTCAAGCATTGGTTTACATCATTTTTCACGTTAGATTAATTAGCAGTAGCTGAAATGCTATGGTCACATGAAGCACAGGGTTTTGGTTGGCGTGCCCAGCAGGGTGGTTGTAGTGTGCCCCTTTCCTGTATGCGGGGCAGCAGGGCACAGTGATGCCTGCTGGGCTGCAGCTTGGCCATCACTGCCTGCACACAGGCCAGCATCTCAGCACTCAGCTTTCTGTGTCCAGCAATATGCAACGTTCCGCACTGCAGGCGGAAAGCCATGGCATGATACAGTTCAGAGGCCAAATTGTCAAGATGGTTTGATGGAAGTTTTGAAAGCTGCAACAGTACAGGCTGGGTATTATTTTCCCTCCAGGTCAGGCTAAATGAACTTAATGGTCCCCACAACACAATGTGGCACAGTTCGGCTGCCTCCGGTGCCACTGTCCTACTTTGAGAAATCTCATCGCCATTCCTCTCAGGACAAACCACAATGGTTTTTTTTGTCCTCCATTTGTGGGTTCCTGCAGTGTGGCCATGTCTCCATCCCCAGTACCCACTGCTCTGTGCTCCCTCCCTCGCTGGACCCTCCTGCACACACAAATCCCCTCCTACCAATGCACAGGCCAGGCTGGCACCCAGCAAGGCAGCCAGCCACTCAGGCTGCTTATATTTTATAATTTAGTTTTAGTAGATATTCTACATACCTACACACACTTTATGTGTGTGTGTGTGTGTGTGTGTGCGCCTATATATGTATACTTACATATACACATAATGTCCATGTAGCACATACACATATGGGAAGGTGTGTCTGAGTATATGTATGTATACACACATAATTTACTATGCATACATATCATATACATAAACATACATATACATGTATCTATATATGTGTGTTACAGACAGGTAAGCCAGATCTCCCTTCTATTCCCTTCTGACCTCCTCTCTTCTGCTGTTGTTTTAGTCCTGGCACTGCTATACCACATTCTGGTTGGCCCGGTGATGATGATGCAGTCTTGCATGGGGTTAGCTGTGTGTTTTAGCGTTTTCCTTTGGTCTTTTTGTTTTTTTAAAACCACCTGTTTCTGGAGACTATCCTGTGAGCCTTACACCTGACAAAGGCCTCTGGGCTTTACTGTGATTCAAATGGTACATTCATAATGCTTACAGTTAGCTTTGCTAAGCATATTTTTGATGCTTTTAACACCAACAGCTCTCATTTCATTGACTGTAGCTACAGAATACTTTTACAAAATTTTAATTATAAATGTAGTAATTATGATAGTAACTTAAATTATTATATATTAACTTATAATCTTAGTGTGCCTTAATAACAACAGCAACAAAGACAGACATGCATAAAAAATTACAGTGAATTGCTCCATAGTACAGACAACTTACGCTCTTTGGAGAGGCGAGCTGGTGCTGGGAGAGGCAGACTCTGTTCCCAGCAGGCAGAACTCTTACACAAAGAAAATAAAACTCTTTTTTTTAAACAACTGTTCCTTTTCACTTTCTCAGTGAACTCCATGTCTCTGTTTTATGGTGCAGCAGGCCTGGCTTTGCAAAGTTTTGTTCTTCTGGTTTGCAATACCAGAACCATACTACTATCTGTGTGAATAAGGCATTTTCTCCAAGAACATGCCTAATGGTTAGAGTCAGTCTACCAGATGGGTTGTAAAACACTTTGAAACAACTCCACTCAAAGGATATTATACTCCTGAAGCTGTATGTTTGTTTTATTATAAACAGAGCTTTCTAAGTAAAAAACATAGAAATGCTGTCTACTTCTGAAGCAAACTGACATGTGGAGCTGCGCTCGATCTCTGCTGAAACAGAACTTAATTTATTGTTCCCCCCTAAATATCAAAGGGGCTTGAGGAGGACCCATATCACTTTCAGTCTTTTTAACTGAAAGACATTGTGGGTGACTGAAAAGCCCATGTAGTTTTAATTTATCATCTGATTGATAAGCATTAGATGGTCTCCCTCCAGCGAGCTGATTTCAGGCCTGCCCTGCTCCTGCAACCTCAGCAGCAGCCCAACGGGTGTGAGGAACACCTTTGTAGCTGATTTTTCTCTTCTCATCTCAGCAGAGAGGGCCCTGCAAACCTCAGTGCTCAGCTGGAGGCAGAGCATCCAGCTGGAGGAGTGCTCCTGGGGGGGACCTCCTGACGGGGGACAGGGCTGAACTGCTGGCCACGGACACAGCGGCTCCCACATGATCACCCATGCCAGGGCTTACTGCTAACACCACCAACAGACATCATGTTGAGCCCATTTCAGACCGTGGCTTATCAGCCATACCCATTCATGATACCCTTTAATTCTAAAATGGTCCTTTGTACAATTTTTGTGCAATGCAAGATGATGCAAGGCCAAGCAGCCTGCTTCAGTATGTCAAACCAGGAAGTCTAATAATTATTCCAAAAAGCAGGGATAAAAGTCAACACATTTCTGTGCCACAGAAGTACCATCAGCCCTTTGGTGGGGATGGAGCTCGTGGAACTATTGGCCTTCTCCTCTTCTAGGGTCTGATTTTCCTGCCTGAAGTCAGTAATAAAATTTTACCCCCAACGACTCTCACTTGATCTGACTTCCAAAATGTGCCATGCATATGAAAGACAGCTGCTCAGAAGAATCCCTAGACGAGATGGGAAGAGAAGCACTGATTCCAAACAGCCACTGTCTACAGTCACCATTTTATTCCTTCAAAACCTGAGAAACTGGAATTGTCCCTGTAAAAACACAATTAGCGTCCACATTATGATTCATCAAACACCACCCATAAGAGAAAAGTTAAGTGGTTTGTTTTGTTTTTTTTTTTAAATCTAAATTTGTACAGGCTTTTCTGTCATTCTTTAAGCAGCCTCATTATTATTTTTTCCCATAATTTGTATAAAGTACTTAGCATTCAAAACAGATCCTTTTTAACCTTTTGTCCAACTTAGCTTTTTGTACTTTTTAAAAAAAAGGGGGGGAGATGGAAAGGGAGAGAAACCCTTTAAGTACCCTGGGCCTGGGTTCCTTCAGTATGCAGGCTGTAAATGTTTTACTTTGATTTGAGATACATGACAATAAATTAGGGGACATTTATCAAAGCTGCTTTGTTGCATTGCTGACAAAAGCTGCTTTTTGCATAAATTACTGCATTATACAAATACACTTAGCAGGATCCTGTTTCTTTGATGTTAGTGGAGGAGATTTATGTCCAATGGAGTTTTTATTTATCTGCCCTGTTCACCTCAACAAGGGCAGGACATATTCCTCAATTAGTTCCATACCCCTAGAAATGACATATATATCTCACAACTAGAAGCAGAGAGATTTCAACAAAACAAAACAAAAAAGCAAGTGCTCGTTTTCTGGCAAGTCTAAACTACTGTACAGTGTAAAAAGTAAATATTAGGCTGGACCTGGAGCTTTGAAATCTTTGTTCTCAGACTGCTTTGAAAACTATTTAAGTAAGCTAATTTTGACAAAACAATATTCCCTTTGCAGAAAAGCTTTTCTAGATTTCATTAAGAGACTAAGTAAATACGAGTCCATTTCAACAAATACTCAGTAGCCAAATAAGTAGGTTAAAAGAATAGATTCCCTTGGTGGTAATCCTCTCTGGAACTGTATTTATGCTAAAATCTCTTTCAATGAATATCTAATAAACTAATGAAGGCCATCTTAAGCTAAATGGTGAATTAGAATGGTTAAAAAGGAACTTGTCAAATGAATAATTTGGCTAAACAGTTACATTACTTAAATGAATACAGAATGTCTTGAAAACCATTTCTGAGCACTATTCTTCTGTCACTCATCATCTCCATACCTCAGCCTACACATAATTTATTTTGTTCCTAGGTCAGTGGTTCAAATGCAGCCCTACATGGCAATTCAGAGCTGTTGTTATAGAATGGCCTGAAATCATTCCGGAGAACTTTTTCTGTCCCAGATCTAAAAAGAAAAAGAAACAAAAAGCAGAAATTTACTGTTGCCCTCCCCTTAATATATATAAAGTGATGTTTGTCAGTCTTCAATGTGTTTTTTTTAATCAATGCCAGCATGTCACTGAGCAAGACCATGCAGAGGAGATGGTCTGTATTGGACACTACCAGTTACAGCCAAAAGTTGTTAGGACCTGTGTTAACTTTAAAGTTATGCCAGTGAAATGAAAGATTTGACGATGAGGGGGCTGAAACAGCTCAAGCAGACCATTTGGAGCATTGTCCTCCCCACCCTCAGATAGTCTTTCTCCAAAACTGGAGAGAAGTCCCTACATCTCTGGAGCCCTCCACTGAAGCTAAAAGGGTTATAATTGGTTCCTCTCATATTTCACACTTTCTTTACTGGCCTTTTCCAGGCACTTTTTTTTGATGAAAATATTTCTGTTGGAATGACTTTGAGCTTTTGTTCATTCATGTCCATGAAGTTACTGAAGGTTTTAAACTTATAATAAAAAAATACTTTTTCTAAAATAGTTCCAAAATTTCATTAGCAACCTCTTGTTTTGTTTGAAGGAAAAGATGTTCTTACATGTCAATAATTTATTTTTTTAATCAGATCACACCCTTTTTCTAAAAGTCTGGAAAAAGCTCTCTCTCCTTCCCCCTCCATCCACCCCTAAGAAAAAAAAGAGAGTGAGATCATTTGAACATTTAATGAAGATAGGAAAACAATAAAATTATACAAAAATAGATTTTCATTATTCAGGCAGCTCTGGGGAACAGATTCCACACAGTGCATTTCAATGATCCCAGACAATGGATTACTATCATAACTTGTTCTTAAAGTCTGTTTAATTGGCTTACTTAGCCACCTGTTCAGAACAGTTACCATGAAAACAGTGGTTTTGCTGAATTTCTGAGTGCCAACCTTTCATCCTTCATCCTGCCTCCTTCTCCTATTCTGGCTTTTATAAGTTATTGAGCAATGCTTCGCACAGATTTAAAAAGAATCTCATAGCCATACAATATATATTTTAACTAATCAGGAAAGAACTGCAAAGTTATGACAACAACGTGCTAATTGGGGCATTTACTCACTGTCAGCTCTGTCTATTCCTGGGTGAGTGTCAATTTACTACATCCCACAGTGCATACAATAATGGGGGAAAATAACTTAAAGAATGATACGCATGTCTAATGTATGTAAATAGACAGATAGATGCTATGCACCCTTGTAGCTGAATTATATCAGCCAATTTCACATTAAGAAGTTCCATAAAAAGCAGTAAAATTGCTAGAGGAAATTCAACTAAGGACTTTGAAAATGTTGTCCATTCCTTCAAAAAAGAAACAAAAGCAAGTGGAGTTAAAGGCATGAACTTCCATTTAGTGCTGCTTACCACATTAAAAAAAAAAAAAAAAAAAAAACAAAAAACAAAAAAACCAACAGTTATAAAGCACTGGGACACCCTTTGTTGCCTGTCCCGAGTCAGATTGCTTTCCCCAATTTTTGCAGGACAGCAGATTCTGAGAAATAGAGGGGTTCAGCAGTAGAGCATAATTAGCACTCTCTAAAACTGGAGCTACAATGTAAACAGCTCCAGTCTTCATTGCACAAAGCAAATAAACAATCCCAGCTGAGAATTCCCTGGCAGGGCTCGAGCAAATACGGCCCTCGCTGCTGACTGCTGTTATTGCTATGGTTGCTTAAATCTAAACAGGCAGCAGCATGTAAAAATGTAAATATTTGATATTTGTTAATACAGTCCTAAGTTATTGCTCTAGCTGGCTGTTTTGGTTTTCATGCATACGGATGCTTATGTGTAACCCACTTTTCATAGATTTCAGTAGAGGAGTATTTTTAAGAAGCCATTATCTAAACTGCTGATGTAATAAGGCACCGGTATATTAAATACACTTAATAACTCAACTTTAGTTATTTATTGTGAACGAGGGTGCATTCTCCTTGATTCCATTTCCCAGCGAAATATAAGTGGAGCTTTCATCATGAGTGCTTGAATTTATGGCAAGCAGACCAAGTGACATTAAGAAAGCCACACAATCCCTTCATTCAGGCTTTAATAAGGAAGCCAAGGAAAAATTATCCAAGCTGGTTTGTGGGTGACAGCACAAGAACTTTTTGGAGTCAGAAAGTTAGCACGGAGGCTCCCTGTCAGCCCATTAAAAAGCAAGGTTGGCATTCCCAGATATTGGAACCATGTGTGCAGAGGAATTTTTCTTCTGGTAAGACATTCCAAATATTGTCCCAGAGCCAAACACTTCGGTGTTAGACTAATTTAAGCAGTATGTTGGAATCAGCTCTCAGGACTTTGATCATATGGAGATCGTTTGTTACAAATTGAACTAACCCAGTCTCTATTTCTGGTGGATCAGAACTATGGATTTGTTGAATTAAATGCCTCATTTAATGCAGTTTGCACATGAAAAGAAAGCTGCACTCAGGAATCTGATAGTGAATTTTTCACCTAACCAACAGGTCTACTTTTTTATTACTTTTAAACCTAATCCATACTCAGTCCACACTGTTCTTAATAAGCCCGAGGCTGTTTGGAGTGAAGGTTTAAATCAGCTCGTATGTTATAGGGAGAAAGCATCACTGAATTATCAAACCATGTAATAAGGAACACATTTGAATCCAATTCAAGAAATAATTTTATGAAGAAAAATAAATTAGTCCATGGTTGTTATTTACCATCCAAATAGCTCAGTGCTCTTTCATGACAGCAGTGGAGGGAAAGCTGAAAAATGATTTTGCAGACATACAATTTTCTCCCTGCCTCTCGTTGCTGTCCCCATTTTTGCAGCTGAACTATTGTGAGGGTTAAAAGTGCACAAAATAAAGCATTTCCACATATGGCTGCACTTTCTTTTCATTTCTTGAAGTTATAATGTCTTTAACTGTTGATAATGATATTATAAACTGTCATTTAGTGCATT
This sequence comes from Morus bassanus, assembly GCA_031468815.1. Classification (NCBI taxonomy): domain Eukaryota; kingdom Metazoa; phylum Chordata; class Aves; order Suliformes; family Sulidae; genus Morus; species Morus bassanus. The sequence continues at coordinate 27,545,954 of CM062573.1, forward strand.
TTGAGTATATTAAATACATGAAACAAAGATGTGTAGTTCCAGCTGGACTCTGATCAGAAACTCTGAGATCTGATTCACTAAAACTGCAGATAGCTACGTGCAGGGCTTGCGAGGAGTATTGTGGAACAGGTAGTAGTCACAAAAGTAATAGAATAAAATAAAAAAACCTGGTGTCAAGTATTACTCCAGGAGTGGGACAAAACTGAAAAAATGAGTACCTAAATGATAACTAATAGAAAAGTCATTGGCATACTGCTACAGCGTGGACCAATACAGGACTCGAGTATACCACAATTCTCTGCCTTGGGGAAGTCAGGATTTACACCATTTTCAACACATTTTCATCATACAAAATAAAAATAGGAATGCCAGCAATTCCCAGGAATACTTCCTCTTGGTCCTGTGGGAATTTACACAACAGAGCTTATTTTGATGGAAATGGGAACACTGGTTTCTGCCCAGAAGGGGTAAAATGAATGTCTCCAAATTCACTGCTTTGAAAGGAGTTCACTAGCTGAGTTGAAAACATCTGATATATACATATAATTTTTTAAGATATGCCTTACTATTTGACTGGTTTAGCAAAGAGATAATATGCCTTGGTATAAATAGCCTCAGCCCCTTGTTGCTGTTACAGGCATATCTGGCCACTGTAGCTGGAAAAGGAATGAAACTGAAGGGTTAAATGAAAAAAAAAATCATAAAATCACTGTCCAGTTATAAACCTGCACAGGACCCTTCCTTCCAAATACTCAAGACGTTGATTGGGTCTTAGAGACAGGAACAGAAAATAGTGACATGCAGGTAACATGGAAATACCCTAAACTTGACCAAGGCAAGCTCAATCCTCAGGTCATGTGGATCACGGTATTTCCACTGTGTTAACATGAGTGCTAAGGCAACTGGCCTGAGCCTATGTTGTCCTTAACCAGGCCACGAGGAGATGATCAGGAGATCGCTATAACTGATGCAGAACACAAGTCAGATGGGGGAAGCAATAAGCATGTCCTGCACTCCAAATCCCAACCTGGGAGGGAGTAGGAAGGATCTGCCATGGATTGTTCCTTCTAGCTTTCATTGCATGCACAGAGCAGAGTTCATCCTTCATAAAGAAAAGGGAAACTGTTCCTTTAAAAAAAGTTATATAGCAGATACTGATTTATACACACACACGCGCGCGCACACACACACACACACACATATATTTTATTGGCAAATAAAGAAAGATCAGATCTTTAATGAAATCAGGATGGGTTTGGGAGGTGAACTTGAGCTGAACTCCCCAGATTTTCATAGAGCTTCAATTAAAAGAGTTTCAGAGGAGCTGCTGAAAGCCAAGCACTTGCCATTGAAAGCTTAATTTAAAATGAGAAGCATTTTTACACCACATTTCCCAGTGAAATTCCAGCCCTGATCCTAATTATGATTTTTTTTTCTTGAATGATAAGGTTTTTTTTCTTTTTCAGATAAGCTGTGTAGCAAATGTATACAAGTTTTATCCCCAGGTGTTATGACCAGTGCACACATAGTGGCTGCACTGACAGAACAGCCCATCATTCCTGTGCAGAAAATGAATCTACGCTCTCCACTCTGAAACTAGTGGTGAAATTTCCGTCAGCTCTTGTTATCATGTGCAATATAGAAGGATTTAGATGGCTAATAAATACTATGACTAGCAAAAAATGTGGTTTTGGGAAAGGAGTGAAATCTGGCTTCAGAAAACAAAACAGAACAAAATAATTAAAAATAAGCGTGGTGGTTTGATTTCTGCTTACCAGCCTATTCTCATACAATCCTAGGAATACAAGGTTAATACAAAGCCTCTCTGTAGGGCCCTTTTGAATACCAGCAGAGTCATACAACTCAGTCCTTGAGTTTTGCTTTGAAAATGTATCCCTTGCTTGATCAGATGCACTATGATTCAATCTGAGCATCAGCTTCTGAGCATGGAAAGGGGACACTAACAGTGTTTGAAGACTGACCGAAACTGGACAGTGGATACTAGAATATCAATGGCCTGAAACCATTAAGGGAAATGATCTTGGTTTAACCAGGTACTGGGAGATAAATTCCTTCAGAAACCATTTAAATAACTAATACTTTACTGTATAATGAAACATGATGGAATAGAAATTATTCTGAAACTGGTTTAAGTAACGATGGGGGTAGGTGTGCCTAAAATAACAAAATCCGGCACTGTGTCAGGGACAGAGTTACCAAGACCGACTTTATGTGCTGTGGGGTTGAACCTCTCCCTCTGCCTAAGTTATCTGCAATGCAATTGAATAATAACAGATCTGCAAACTATAGCTGAGCTCTTGGTGCTGTCATGTAAGGAGCAAGCACTGTAGTTTCATGGTCTCACATGTAAATGGCAACAATCAATAGACTTAAAGGCCTAGTTCCAATTAAAACATTAATTTCTCACATTTCTTCTAGTTTTCATTTTACTCTGATTATTTCTTCTGTCCTCACTGTAGACCAAAGACTTTTAACTCACTTAAGAAAAGGTAAAAACAAATTGTCCTCAAAGGCTCCCCAGTCTCCTTGCCTTTCCAGATGCTTTGCAAGTAGCCACAAAAGGAGGTCTTCCTTCTTTCACCCTTTTGGGAGATCAGCCATGTCCTAGTACTTTCTCTGACCTCATTGCATTCAACAGCTGTGGGGAGTAAACTCCAAAACTGTGCATTTTTGTAGTCCGGGAGATGAACTGAAAGTTCAGATTGCCAAACATGGATGCTAGTAAAGTTAGTGTGCTGGATTGTCTCTTACGGGGTTGAAATATGGTCTTAAAATTGTCTGAATACTCAGAGTATTCAGCCTTTGCATTGTTCATCCTCTATGAGATCCTCCTCATTTATTCCGCAGGGGTGGATCCTGCCCTGTTGAAATTTCACAGCGTGAGACCATGAGGGGGCAGCCAGCCATTTCCACGTCAGTATTGTGTGGCGTGGTTGGGGATTAATGAGAAGCTCCTACCAGAGCCTAGGACTGAAAGGCATCCTGTTAATGTTCATAGCCGTCTGTGCCTGACCAGATATCCAGCAGGACAAACGTGACGAGACTCTGGAGAGGGGTATGGCTGCGGTTTTGCTGGGTTGACCAAAGCACTCAGTTTATGCTGGCTGGATATCTACTGATGGAGGAGTAGACAGCTAGTGCGGCATGGACAGACAGCATCCAATCTCACCTACAGACTGCCCAACAACAATTTTTTTATACCTGCAGAGTGGTGGTATACCAACTCAGATCTCTGTACGGTGTGTTCATGAGATTTTGGGTTGATACCAGAGGCCCTACCACTGAGATTGACATACCATTGAACTATGTACTAGGACAAGAGTTTAATATAGAAACAGATAACCTGGTATGAGTTAGAGGAAACAGCTTATGAGCTAGTGCCTCCCCCTCAGTCTGCTGCACAGACCTGGGCTGACACCAGCTAAACCAGGCTGCTCCCAAGATGTCCAGGATTTCACAGATAACGAGAACCTTCCAATTGATGTTTTCAGCCTGCTACAATGCAGCAAGGGGAAAATCAAAGCAGATTTTTCTCTCTGCTCATACCTTCCATTCAAACAGTTTCCTATTTTACAAAGAGACTGACGCTATTTAGAAAGCCAGATCCATTAAATCTTTTGTTTTCCCTAAATAAGAAAGAAAATGATTGCTCACAATTTTATGGAAAGCCATCAATCTTTCCCAAAGTGACTTACTGTACTGAAGAAAATAAACATCGCTGCCTATGTAAAGCAGAGCAGAAAGGCTGCAGTCATGGGCAAAGCACTGCTTTCTTTAGCAATAGCAACATATTAAAGACAAATGTAGTCCACTGAAAGTGACATAAATAAGTGGATTTCCCATCTGAAACATTGTTTTTAGCAAGAGAAGCTTTTAATCCCCTTAAGTTCATTTCTAATCTGTCTTGGAAGTGCTTGTCTGAAGAATATTACATTGATATAAAGGATTTCATTTATTAAAACTAAATAGCAGCCAGCATACTACTAAAGAATATCTTGTACGCAGTACTCTCCCAAATGAATAAAGCTGCTACAGGTAGAAAAAAAAAATGCAAAAACACTTGGCACAGCATTCATTAAAAATTCACACATTATGTTCCTGAGCTCTCCTGCTCGCTATGCTTTTCCCAATAAAGCAAACACTTTAGAATTCATAATACCTCTTTATCCCATGTGCACAAGTGACCTCCTCTCCTTTATGCACCTAGCAAATGAACAAGTACAAAAGGGAATAGAGTAAGCAGAAAACTAAACATGCCCTCTCCTACCCAAGAGCATAAAGAGAGGGCAAGCAGAGGTTCTCTGAAGAGTTTAGAGCAGCCGCTACCAAGATGCCAGTGCTCTCGCTACCCATCACTTTTGGCTGGTGCACACTGCATAGACAGCATCAATTATACAGTTTATCAGACAATTAATTTTAAGGGATCTTTCTCAAAATAGCAGTTCAAGGAAACAAAAGCTGTCTTCAAACTACATTTAAATCACTCATTAGCCACAAGTTTGGCAGACTATTTAACAAGCAGCAAGAAGCCAACCACCAAATGACAAAATGGCCTTCTTGTCTCTCCCTGAGAATATGAAAAAATGTCTCCATGTTTCTAGCAGTCCACCCTGAGACATCACAAGACCTCTCCCTGGTTTCTCCGTGAGTGCTTTCAGTATGTAAGGTAGTGTCCAAACACAGTAGTTTCAAACAAGGTCCCAGAGATCTTCCCAATCATGGAAAAGACTTGCAGAAATTTTGTGAAAGTGAGTAATCAACTGTCTTAAGGGACGATTTAGTCCACAAGGAACAACCTATACGTTCAGAAATGTACTGTTATGTATAACGCCTCTTTCCTGAACTGTGCGGTTCAATATAGTATAGATTTTCTGGCTTTTTTCCCTGTGTCTTGCCAAAAGACTCATTATTTATGGAGAAAATTCTGCTCTGCTGTGGCACAGTGTATGCGTTGTGACTCATCTTACATTACACCCATTGATTTCTTCTGAAGTCACAACGGAAGCATGACTGTTGCAAATGAGATCAGTATTTGGTCGCATACTGTTATCACACTGGATCTTAGATTAAATGATACATGACATAGTTTCCGTTCATTTTAATAATGGCCAGCAGCCATAGTGCCTCCATTCTGAGCCCACATACCTTAAGTCAAATAAGGTCAAGACTGGTCAGCGCTGGAAGGTCTCCAAATAAAAACACAAGGCAGGCAGAGGTATTATTCAGGGATTAAGATTTTAAACCTGCAGAGAAACATGTTCTTGAGGAGTCAGTGTATTAGTAGGTGCTTTTCACAAGGCAGTCTTGGATCAGTGCTGATGCTGACTAAACACACCCTAGCCAGTTCAATCAGAAAAAGAAAAAAGAGTCTGCAAGTATAGCTGGATTTTGCCCTACTACACAATACCAAAGTAAAGCTATTCTCATACTATTGCATACATGCAGTCATGACAGTTCTAGCAGTATCAGCACATAGTTGTGTGAGTAGGAGGAGGACTGGCTTTCCTGAGCTCCTGTGGAAGAAAAAGTGTCCATGAAACTGGAGGTCTTTCATAGGAAACCATTTTTCTCTGGGTGTTATATAGGTACATATTTTAATGCAATAAGCAAGGGCAATGACAAAAAGACACTTCTTTAAGGAAAAAATTAATTAGCACAGACAGTAAAGGCTTCTGTCTAATAGGAAATCCCTTTCCTTCCCTGCATTTTTCCCACCATTTTAGATGGTGCTGTAGCACAGTCAAGTGGTACCTAATGACATTTTTATTTTGGGTAAAAGCCCATGAAAATATTAAAGCATGAACAAGTCATCAAGTCAGTTTATGAATCAATATACAGATTTCCTCCATGCCCATAGCTGATTTCCATAACCATGAGCATGCTGAAATCCTGTCTAGATGCCAAATCAATTTTTCTTATATATGAACATCACAGCTACTTGAGAAAGGGAATCTGTGCCAAAAACCTCACGCTCTTAACTAATTATTTCTGTGCCTGCCTCCTTGCAAAGCACAATGACTGCTGCATAAATACACACAACATTTATTAGGAACAGGCACACTTCCCACAGGTTCAGCCTGAGTGCAGCAGCATCCCTGACAAGCTCATCTTCCCGAACTGCGCAGCCAGCCTTTATGACAAGAAGTAGTTGTGCTTTTCCCAGGACTTTTTTTGCTGTGAAGTACTTGAGCACTTATCAGCTCAGGCAGGGCAGCCAAGACGGTATGGAAATTCACAGCTCTCCGTAGAAGCACCCTGCAGAGAGAATTGTTGTCTGGCATTTGCTTTTGTTGGTGATTGCTACTGGCCCTGCCTAGTGTCATCATGCCCTCCCATGTGCCCCACTGCGTAACATCCAGAGAGATATATTGCCTCAAAGGTGAAGAAAACCTGTTAGATCTCCTCCTGGACCCAATGTATTGATAACATCCCTCTGCACTTAGTTTGTCCTGAAGACTTTAGCCCTTAACATGCCTGGATTACAGGAAGGAAGCAACAGCGCTTCTGGGAAACTCTGCTGTAATCGCTTTGCCACACAGTCTCACCCTTGGGCAGGGGTGCGCTGCTGACAGGATATCCCAACATCTGCAGCAGCTGAGCTGCTCTGTGAATTCATTGCGGGGTCTGCCTCTCACCCAGTCTGGAGCTGCTGTCTGCAGCAGTGACATGAGCACAACACTTCATGTAAATAATTTCCAAGTGGAGGTACTCATTATTAATGCAGACAGTTCTGAAAGTAAAAGCAAACAGCATTTGGCAGCAAGAACTATTAATGAGGGTGTCATTATGGAATTCATTCTGCAAACCACACGTCGAATTGCAGGGCATTTCCTTGCAAGGCATCTCGGAGCAGATGTTGTGCAAGTACCACTGACACAGGCAAAAAGTGGGGTTAAAGTACCAAGCCAGTGCAGCTGACCAAGTAGAGAGGAAGACAAGTGGCTGTCAGGATAGCAGGGCCTGAGGAGATTTGGGTTGGTATTAGCAGACTAAAAGTATGCTGATGTAATGACCTACCATTGCACAACAGGATCAGTGCTGGGGTAGGGTCTTGGTTCCAGCCTCCAGACACTCTTGGGCTTTCTGGACTTCAGGCACCATTATGCTTCTGCATGTGTGTGCACATGCACTTGTGTGTTTGTGTGTGTGTGTAGGCATGAGAAGCAACATCTAGGCTAACCCTTCTAGGCTACCCTTGAATCAGCAAGTCTTGTTAAAAGAGCATGAGGTCAGTGATGGACTAATGACTCCTGTGGGGTGCCCTAGATATTTGTTTCTGGGTATTTGTTCATATTTTGACAATCTCCAACCATCTGAAAAAAAGAAATAAAAATTATAAATACAAGATAATATACATTATATCAGAGAATATAATAAAATTAGATAGTGGTTTTAGCTAGTAGATGAATTAATTTAATTAGATACTAAATAAAAAATATAATAAATAAAAATATATTAGAGAAATTATAAATAATAATATATAAAAAACAAAGGAGGTAAGGAGGGCAGGAGCAAAACTCATCTCAGACCATTCCCCCTCCCCAGCAGGTCCTGTGGAAGCATGTAAAACAGCCAGCTAAACTGACCCACCTGTAACATTAAGGTTTTGAATCTGTTCAAAAAATACTACTCTTGTCTTTCAAAGGTGGCTTCTGTCATTGAAAAATAAAGCGGGTACAGAAAAGGAAAAAAAATCTCTCCCTTATGTCCCATATTAATATATCTTTTGTCGAACATGCTGCTGTCCCCCTGCCCACAACCTGAGCTCTTGGCTACTATTCCCCATGTAGTTCACTTGAGAAAGAATAAATTTTCATCACTTCAAGCACTAGCAGTAACAAGAAAAGGAAATTTCCTACTCAAATGTCTCCCAAATTACCACATAGATGTTACAAATTAAATATATTATGCAAAAATCTGAATCACTCATATAACGCAAGAGGACAGAGTGCATTCCAGGCTGCCTGATAATGCGTTGGTTATCTGAAGAAGGTCTGAGGAAAAACTGCTTCTCTCGTTAATAAGGTCTGGGGAACATTGTGCAGTGTCCTTCACCAATGCAGTTACAGGAGAGGATATCACCCAAGGGGAGGTTGATGCTGGGTGGTGTATTCACTGTCTGAGTTGGGACTGGAGTCCAGGTACCCAGAAAATTAGCTGAGAGCAGCCTGTCGCTGTGCCACGGCCATGCAATAAGGTGCTGGGTATTGAAGCACTAATTCTGTGGTAACTTCTGGTGTTCCAGGGCCTTGGACCAGCACCCAGGACAAATGTTGGTACCCTGAGCATCAGTCTAGCTCCAAGGATTTGTCTGAGTACATGTCAAGAGGCACTCTCACGCTGTCTCCTAATTTATAGTGACATTTCATTTCACTGATGGCAAAGTTTCCAGGCAGTGTAGCTCTGTCCCCTGCACTAATCTCCCAGCGTGCACAGGGCATGCTGCCAGCTAGGTGCTAAACACTGGCATGAAGGGGATTATCACTTTCCCTCCCTGCCTTGCCCCAGCTGAGCCGTGGTGCAGGAAATGCTGCAGCCATCACACACTGCAAAGCAAAGCTTCTGCAGATTCCTGTTGGAGAGAGAGCAGGAAAAGTGGGTTTTGAGCTAGTGCGCTCTGCTCTGATGAGACTGATCCCTTCCCAAAGGTTCAACGGAAACTGTCCATGTTCCCTGGGAGGGCAAGCAGTCCAAGACACTGCGCAGGGACAAAAGGCAGCCAAGTGCTCGCTAAAAAATTTCATGAGCACTGCAAAAGTCATAACACTCAAGGACTGCAATGCTGCAAGCAGTATGCATCTTACCCAGCTGAGACCTTTTTAAACCCTTTGTTTCAGAACAAGCACATATGGCCCCAAGCTCCATACAAGTACATCAATCCATGGCACCTTTGAGAACGAAATAATCAAGTAATTGTTTCCAACATATGGGCAGTGCCATTTTGTAACATCATCTTGCCATTAGCAAATATAATCTAAATACCTACGTAGAAATAAAAGCTACAGACAGGACTAAGGGTGCCTATGTAACAAAGCCATAGCCTTTCTAGATACTTGGTGCAACACTATCCTAATCAGTATGCTAATTCTACTATAGTCTAACGGCTAATTCTTGATCTAATGGTTAATACTAATGATATCAACAGTTACTTCTTAATGATTTAAAACTTGGGGAGAAAAATATCCACCTTATGCTTCTTGTCTGTGGATGTTTGGTTTTGGCCTTAAAGCTGCAAAACTAAAATGCTTACTATGACTCCAAATTTACTATATTCTATCTCTGTCCCCTAGTTTATATAAAGAGATCATAACCTCCTCTGACACCCTAAATAACCATGCCTCTACAGCAGCAGAGCCAGGCACAACAGACAAAAATCATCAAAATTGCTAACCAAACAAGCAGAAGGAGTTATTAAAGAGCGCTTAAGCTCCCACATGTTTATTTTCAATGATTTCCACTGTGAGCACTGCCTTAGCTCTCCCAAAGAGCCAGGACACTGATTGTGCTCTCATTAAACAATGCCCTGTCATCAAGCTGAGATGCTGGATAAAATGTATGACTATTAATCCCTTCAACGTAATTATAGATGACAAGAAAAAAAGAGGAGAGACCGCATCAGTGGAATGACTTTGCTTACAAGAAGGGAGAACAAATAAGTATCATAGCAGAAGTTATACATGTTTCTATTTCAACTAGGCTGTAATTTTTTGGTTTTCCCAGTAGCATCCGTTGGGTTGCACCAACAACTATATACATACACTGTTTGGTCAACAAGGTTGGAATTCTAACAAATATAGAAGAAGGCAGTGTTTTTATTAAAAATAAAATTAATTAGCCTTTACTTTATCAGCAAAATTAGTTTTTACTTCAACAAAATTACAAACTTTCAGTCACAGCTTGGCTGATAACCTGGTGACCTGGCTCCAATGTACAGTTTCCATCCACATTTTGTGAAACCATGGTTATGTCTTCAGCTATCTTTCATTACATCTTGTGGGTGGAGGAGCCAGGCACAGTCACAGTGGGTGGTGTGTTGATTACCAGGACAATGGTTTTCAGCTGAGAAGGAGTGGCTTGATAAGAAACAATTTTCTCTAACCTTTTTTGCAAGAGGCTGTGGAGATATCATGTGTGAAGGGAGGCAAAGTTATGGAGTTCTCAAAGGAGGAGAGACATATCGACAATCTCTGATTTCTTATGCTGTCTACAGCAAAGAGTGAGAGGTTCAGGAATCATTTACAAAGCTGTGTGACTTACTGGACTGCTGAGTTCAGGATGAGGTGACTTCTGTGTCTGGGAAAAGATGTTTCTGAGCTACAGAAGAGGCGTTGGGTGAGTTGGGGAGATGGCAGAGGAGCAGGGCTATGGCAGAACTCTGATAAATGAGTTACAAGATGGGAGCAGGAGCTTGGGAGCTTGTGAAGGTCTGCAGCTATGGAGCCTTCGCTCCACAAGAATTGATACCAGATGACTCAGCCGTACAAATCTGATACAGATCACACTATGGACATGTGACTGCTTCTACCAAATTAGATACAGCGCATGATGCGAGCTTGTGCCAGCTTCGCTCGGGGTGTTGAAAGACAGACAATAAGGATGAATAGTCTTAAAGACAGCATGGACCTATTCAAACAGAGATCTTCTCCCCAGACTTTACCCCTGCAAAATGGTGAACAAGCTTAAACCTGTGGTGTTAGGATATACTAGATAAGTGCTTTGCATTGCAAGGACATGATGTTTTCCATCCAGTAGCTGGAAACTTAAAGCCGGATGAGCTGTGTCACCAATGGCACTCAGTGCCACACCATGTGCAGGTGGAGGAGGATGTGCAGTGCAGTCCCATGGCGGAGGGGCTCTGCTCTAGCAGCTAGGAAAAGAAAGGGGGATAATTTCTACCTGAGACCCAAGACAGCAGATGATGTTGAAAAGTCTGATTTTCTCATGGGCCTGCTGTATAAAATAGGTCTAAAACTCAGACTATACTCTTTGCAGCATCCCTGGAACTCTGATTTGCAAAACCCCAAAGAAAACCAAACAACACCAAAAAAAAAAAAAAAAAAAACCCAAACCAAACCCAGCAATGCAGACCCCAAACCCAAACCTTCTGGCTAGCTCATTCAAGGCTATTTTTCATTCTACTTATCACTGCCACCAACATTTTGCTTAGTCTTGAAGAAAACATTGTCATTCCGCAGTCAGATGTTTTTACATGTACATCCATCATCGCCTGATATATCCTGACCTTGGTTAAAACTTATGTTTTCTAAATTGTGCTTTTATGTTGAGCAAGCCCTTAGGCTATGCTGTTAAAAGTTTACATTGAAAAATCATTTATAATTGGTTTGTTTGAGTTATGCCTGTTGCAAAGCCATCAGAAAGGGCACTATTAATTAGCAATGGCTTACATATAGTCTAGACGATAAAAAAGTAAATCATTTTACCTTTTTAAAATGCTTTTAGTATTTTACCAGTTCTAAGAAATTATACTGATACAAATTACATTTAAGAAAAAAATTCCAGTATGATTTACAACAAAGCTGCTCCATTTGAGTAATTTATTTTCCTTGAAATATTTTCATGATATACACACATTTCTCAAATAAAAATATGCTTATTGTGAAATTGAGACAGCCAACAAAAAATCTTAATTAATTCCATTTGCTGTGCAATAACTTGGTTGGAGGATTAAACAATAAATTTAAATTTATTGCATAATGTCCTAAGTCTCACTACAAAAGATTTGTTTTTATTTTGGGTACGTAATGATGACAATTGCACAAAATATTGAAATAGTGCGCACAACAAAAAACTTTCCAGAGCTCTAGCAAACCTTTAGCTGCAAGTATTGTTTCAGCAAAATTAAGAAGGTAGTTCATCGGGGTTAGACACTAAAGAATTGAGCCTTTAGTTCCAAACATCCTCTCTAAGTGCCTGATGTAACTTTGCGAAGTCTTATTAAACATGTATTAATGAATCATTGGAGTTGATTTTATTTATTCACGATGTCACTCTGAAAAGGCATAGGGGTTTTGGATCACGACACTTTGCAGCAGATGATGTTATTTTAGTTCACAATTGGTGGTGACAAAGCCACAAAACAGTAATAGCGTCTGGTTAATGCCAAGAAAAATATAATAGCAGTCAAAGAATTTATCTTACATCTACCTTCATTTGGAAACAGATTGCTTCGTCATCCTTGAGGAGACTGACAACAGATCACAATTTCTGTATCGGTTTGGATCATAACTTGCTTTCTGCCCAGGACCACATATGTTGCAGTTTATCCTTCTGTCACCTGATACCATGGAGGTCAGCGTGGCGGGGGGTGAGGAGGAAGAACTGACAATAAAAAAATGACTGCAAGCAAAAGGCATTCTTCAGGGCTGATTCTGATCTCAGAGCAACCGAAGATCAGCATGTATTTAAACAGATAGAGTTACTTAAAATAAATGTACAGTAGCAAAAATTCCAGGAAACCCTAAGGCGAACTAGAAAAAATAATCTGCTCCGTTTCCTTGTAGTTCTTTCCTATTTTGTATTGGAAAAAAGAAGAGGGATTTTTTTCCCCCAACTCACAGAACAGCTGAAATGAGGGAAGGAGGGAGGACTAACATGCTTCTACCCCAGGGCTTTGCTCAGCCTGAAGACAACCACTAACTCAAGAGACATTCCCTTCTTTCATCTCTCCCATTTTTCACTGACAAAAGCAACAAACTGTAGGCAAACAAGGACAAGAAATATAAAGCTCCATCCTTGAGCTGTTTCTTGATCCCTTTCCTATTCTTACCTCCCATCTTCTGTTCTTTTACAGACCCATCCTTTCCCAACAGCTCCAGGCACATATTTTTGAAGTAAATGAAGCTGATTGAGATCTTGCTGACCCAGGTTAAATACAGATTCATGTCATGGAAGCCAGAGGAGCTGTATCAATATGAAACGGGTGTGAGCAAAAGTAGAATCAGACCCAGTAGTATAAAGGTATGGAAACATATATGTCCCAGTCGCCTTTTATTCACATCAGTTTAACGTTAATGAGGTGCAGTTGGCTTCAGTGGAATGGTTCCTGACTTACAGAAGCAGAAGTAACTGGAGATGCCAACGGCACATGTATTGTTTGGCACTACTCTCCCTGTACAGCGCAGAAGCAGAAATGCCAGGAATGCCTTTCCTTGCCTGACCCTGCCCTGAGTCCTCTCCCATGCTCTCGGCTGAGGTTATTCTTGCCTACCTGCTCTGGCAAGAAGCTCCCACACATGTGCTTGGCGTCAAGTACAGCCATGGAGGTTCTCTCCATCCTTTGGCATCACATTCAGGTACGTGGCCGAGGTGTAGTGGACATGGCACAGCCCCTGCTTCCACACACAGCATATTTCCCCATTAGTCAGTCTCAAGTGCCTATTTGTACCCGGTCTCACTGCCAGGTTAAAGAGCAGTTACCACATGCAGAGGGAAAGAAATATTTTACAGGTTCGTAATTCATTAAAGCACTGGACATGTTCCAATATGAATGTACTGTCGGGTAGGAAAGAAGGGAGACATGTTCAGACTGTGATCTACAGCAACACACCTGTAGAATTTGGGAGCACTTCTACTGATTAAAACTCAATTTTCTGGGTATTCTGCCTGTGCCAAAAGACTCAAGCACTTAAATCCAAGGTAATGCCCTTTTGCTTGCATGATTCAGGCTTGTGTCATTTCAAGTTTTAACGGTAGATTTTAAGAGGGTCATTTCAACCATGCCCTATTAGACAAACACTCATGAAACAAAAAAATTCCAGCATAGCACAAACAACAAAATTACCTTAGATCTACTCAGGTGTGGTTCTTTACTACCTTATACTTCAGGGACTTCTATGCATGTGAAGGAAAACACTTCAAGGATCCTTCTAATACTACTACAATCACATATTTACCTGGTTGGAGAAAAGAGTTCTTGTCTTTTTTCTTTTAGAAAATCTGTAAAATATAATTTACAAGACTTCAGAGTCTTTGGCCAAGATCCAGAAATCGGTACATCTCTTTGTATTAATCAGAAATGAAAAGTTTAAGTAGAAGTCAGTAAAATTGTGTCCTCTAGCAAAACTGATGACCATCTAGTAGGATCTGACAGCACTGGCCTTCAAATGCCAACCTCAGTCACCTGTTACTTTCCATAAAAGGTCTAACCAAGGTCTTTCATAATATAAATGAAAACGTTTTTGTTTTTAAAATTCACAGAAAGCTTTAAACTCCAATTCTGTTTTCAAGAGGAGGCAACATACGTATGACACCTGAGAAAAACTTAAAAAAAAGTATGTGCAAAGTAAACACTCACAAAATGTCATTCAGAATCAAAATTATTGCATGTTCTAATTTTCCTTCTAATACTTTACCTGTAACTGTCAAAATATCCCTCCAGTCCATTCGGTCTCAATTTGTAGGCACCTAGCCCATAGTTTGTACAACTTGTCACCAATAACTATACTCAGTAGCAAATGTGTTTTTCAGAATAATAGCCAAATTAATGTACTAAAAGATAGAAAGGTTGAGGCTAAAGTAAGGGGAAGAAAAAACATTAATTGAAAAATAGATTCTCTTGCTTTGCCCAGGCTGTAACTAAATGCACAGAGAGTGGAAATAAGCCTCACAGGAATATGGTAAACCAAGCAACATAAATACAGCCTGAATGCACAGAGTCAGCAGCAGTGCTGCGACCTCACATGGTCACAAGTCAGATATGATGCCCTAGAAAACCAGGAGACACTAAAGTTCAATGAATGTAAAGGTTCATTTTATTTGTTAGTGAAGTTTGTGTTGGAAACTCGTGCTTTTTTCCATCTCTATGAAACCTAAAAACCTAAGCTAAGCTTCTCATATGACTCCAGGAGCTGGGGAGTTTGTAGAGAACATCAAACACAGAGCTCGAATGGACAAACTCAACAATTCTGCAAGGCAAAACTAAACAGGATGCAAAAGTCATGCTACTGTGGTTGGAATCACCCTGTAGACCTGGCAAGAAATGACCCCAGCTGGATCGAGTGCCAACCCTGGGCCAGCTGTGCAAAATCACAATCGCAGCATGCAGTCACTGGCTGGCTGGTGCTTTTCAGTCCCGGCCTCCGGTTAACGCTTCTCCTTCTGGTTCAGAAGTTTTGGGCAAGTTTTGGGCATTTCTGAATAAACACGCCCCATTTATAACTTCACCTGGGGTGAATTCTGTGTTGGTTTCCTTACCAACACAACCAGCACCACCAAGAGAAAAGAAACACACCTTTAACTTGTGCAATAAAATCTGCAGAACAGCCAGAACATTAGGATTAGCAGCCTTGGTCTCTCTGCCTTTCATTTAAAAACAAAAATGCTATTTTTTTTTTAATGCACATCAGTCAATATATTTCCTTTGAACAAGTTTCAGGAACCAGCACTGTTTATTACAGTTCCTTTCCTGAAGAGAGCCAGGAAGCAACAGAAACTTGCTTCAGAAAGCTAGCCAGGTCAGCCACTGGCCTTCACAGAGACATGTGCTGGACATTTTAAAATCACTGGGACAAACTTTTTTCTATAATGGTGCAGCATCATTGATTTCACAGGGGTCATAGTGCTGCAATGAGTGAAATTTTCTCCAGTTACAAAATCACAGCAGCTATTATTGGCCTGTAGTAGTTTACTCAAACGCCTTAAAACAGCAGACCTGTTTTTAATTGAGAGAGGAAATGTCGGTCGAAATGCTGTTGTTATTCCATTTCTTTATTAAAAAAAGGGTTCAGTGATCTCTAAGTGCACCCATTCTAATGTAGCACAGAAGCAAGCACAGTGGGAAATCAGAGCATAAGACATGAAAATGGAAACTTAAGTTGTGCTTGTGTGATTTTGAAAATGCACCTCAATGCCTGTGGACCTCCCCCCAACATAAATTTTATTCTGGTATGTTAATTACTTTATTAACAATTCAATGAAATAGAAGAGAAAAATGGAAGGCATACATTCTTTCTGAGAATTATGGTCATACAGTCAGTACTTGCCTTGTGGCAGTAACTGCATCAGCTGAGCAGGGGTGACTCTCAGATGGAAACAGGCAAAGGGACTCGAGAGCAGTAGCACCGGCTGAGAACAGCGTGGCCAGCATGTCTGGTCAGGACTTGATCTTATTCCCAGGGCTGCCACTAGAAGAAACTTTTCCCCTGGGGCCATCCAGGCAGGGCACAGGGTCCTCTGAGAGGCTGTGAAGTCCCCATCTGTCGAGGTTCCCATGGCCTTGCTGGATCAAGCCCTGAGCAACCTGGGCATCCCTTTCTGCTCCAAAAGACTCAGGATCTCCTGAGGTCCCTTCCAGTCCAAATTATACTCTGATTCTCTGTGATAACAGTAATTACCTTAACTGAGAACAAACCACCATTCTCTACCATGTTTCACTTGATAAAGCATAAATAAACAAACCCAAACATAAGCAAATACAGAGATAGAAATTGGAGCTCACATATTAAAACACTTTTGCCACTCAAGGGACCCCTTTTTAGGCAGCAATTGCATGGAGAAGTGATTCTCTCTGTCTCCACTCCCTCCCAGGTGCCCCCTCCCTCTACCACACATGATATCCTCCAGGTTGCTGCCCTTCTCATGGTTTCAGTCCTCCAGCTCAGCTCACACTCTCCCACGCCTATGTCAGGGTATACCATCCGTGATGAAATCCACCTTCACCAACTGCCACAGCAAAACCCCAGGCAGAAGTGAGGCAGGGTTTCACTCCCGTTACGGGTAGGAAGCCTTCACGCTCAGCCTGGAATGAATTAGGAGCTGCAGTCTCAAGTGCTGCCTCTATTGTTGAGGCTTTTTGGTGAGATAATGCCCTTAGTTTTAAGCCTCCTTCACAGGCAATGCACACAGCATTGAGAGTTTCTCATGTTACGGTCAGATGGAAGCTCCCTGCAGCCTCCCATTGCAATGCCCTGGCACAGAAGAGCTGAGAGTGTTTTCATGACAGTCAGTCTTTCCCATTGCCAGATCCGTAAGGTACACCAGCAGGTCTCTCAGCAGCTCCCACCAGCAGACAGACAATAGACAAATAGATATATAGCTATAAAGAATAAAACAAATTTTATTTTCTACTTTAGGAGCCAGTGTAAATGGCTCACTGGGCCAGTCAAGTTATGCAATAACTGACATAGTTTTAAGTTGGAAATTACACAGACAGCATAACCACAACCATAAATATGTTCCTATCATATTGAAAATAAGCTTTGTTTTCAATTAAGCAGTTGTTAAAAGTATGTCTCTTTTTAAAGAACTGGCTTATGATATGGGATATTTCTTCCTTGGCATTTTTAGTACATAGGAGCTTAAATTTAGGTTACAAAACAACCAGCCTGACCTTTTCCCAGAGCTTTCAACCCTAGACAATTTCCATGGCACACAGAGGTTGCTCAGTGCTTTTGAAAACTGGACCACTTCTTTGAAATTCTAGGAATCTAACTTCCAGGTTCCAGTCATGACAATCCTGGACTAATAAGTTTCAGAAAACAGTAGTTTTCCTTAGTTAAATACAGAAAATTATAGGCAAACCTTACTGGAGTCAGATATATAGTCAAAAGTTTGAAATGCTTTGTGTCAGTAATACTTCAACAAACTGCACAGGCAAGAAGCACCAGCTATCAGAAAGAGTTTTAAAAAACACAGATCATCTGTTTTTCCATCTCTCCAAATGGAATTCTGAAATGTCATCAGTTTAAGGTTTCAGATGAGAAGATATTTTTATCCATTTAAGAAAAAAAATCCATTTCCCATGCATTAGATTCATGCGAAACTCTAATGTTAGAGGGTATGTCCATTCTGCTCACTGATATAAACTGTACCCTGACAATCCCAGTGATGGGATTGGAAGTGGGTTGAGCACCACAGCATCTCATAAGATGGTCTGGCTCCTCAGTGCTATTCCTGCAGATAAGATATAATTCGTGCTCCCCTCAGGCACCAAAGGCAATGTACCAGTGCACTAATCTTCTGAGTATCCCAACATTTACAAATAATTGTAAAGACCTGTTAATATGGTTTAGTTCAGCAACTCTTCACAGTGCTGAGTGCTGACAGAAATGACAACTAAGAGGGTATTAAACACCCTTAAGGATGTCTTGAAGGAGAAGGCTTGTGAAGCAGTTATTCTAGTGCTGAGAAGCATGTTGAATATTTCATAATTGCAGCCTCTCCAGACCCATGTTTTGTTCATAGACCGTACAAAAGTCTGTGTTTTGGGGTTTTGTAAAACTCCCTAACAAATGGTACTGGAAGGACAATAGTGAAATTATAGCACAGTCACAGATGTGTTGTTCACTCATGTTCAAATTCTGTTTCTAAACTGATATGTAGGTTGAAAAATGGAAGTGTCAGTGAAATTGATGTGTATATATCTAAACAAAATGACTTTTCATATTTTCTCAACCACTCAGTCATGCCTTCCAAACACTTCTACAGATACAACCCTAAGTAGCCCATCTGAAGTAAGGTATTAATAACAAAGAAATATGTTACACTTCTGCAGTATTTACCCCTGTTCTTCCCATCCTCCATAGGTAAAACATTTTCCCTTGTAGCCACAAAATTAGTTGAACTAACACTTATGAGACGAAACAAGTCAAGGCACAGGTATATTTTAAATGTACTTAATCAGAGGGTAGAGAAAGAACAAAGCAAAATTTTGTCAGCATTAATAAAAACATACTTTCTGATAAACTGGACAAGCAGTGGTTCTTGAGCTCCAAGCTGCATGTCCTCATAGGTTTCTGCTCTGAACCTCTGGCTCTCAGCAGTCACATGCAAAGCAGGTGGCAGTGACCTTCATTAACAGGTTTTTTTTAAAAGTTTGAAGGGGTTAGAGAGTCCTACAGGACAAATTAAGGAGTTTTGATTGATAGAAGTACTTAGAATAGCAATCATTATAGGGAAAGACTGTTTTCACCAATGGAACGACAAGTGACACAGAAGCCAGAAGTGTTAAGGTTTGCAGTACGGCAGAAAACCAGAAAAAAAAAAAAAAAAATCCAGATATATTGACTCAGATGCCCCCTGTGTTAATTCCACTGAAATTAATGACATTAATTGATCAAGGGAATAAATTTTTTGTGTCGGTTGTTTGTCCCATCTCCCTCGTGTCAGAGGCAGGCTGTGCTGTAACCCCTGATGCCTCCAGCAGAGCTCTGGATCTCCACCTCTCTTGCCATGCTGAGCTGCATGCAACAGGAAGAAGGTATTTGGTACCAATTCCTGCCAGACTCCACAGAGTCACCGTGAAGGCCTGGAAGTCCCTGCCAAACTTCAAGAGGTACTCAAGATTGTGTCCCAAATTCTCTGTGGAGTTGTGACCACCTATGGCAATGCTCCCAGGACGTCTCAGCAGAGAAGCAGTTGTAATTTTTGCACTAAGAAAGCAAATTTAAAGCTTCCATTCATTTTACTTTTGAAGTTGGATAGGAGGAGTTAGAGCAGTAAATAATTATTAACTTTCTGGTTTGCTACAGATTTCTTTTAGCTTATCGCTGAGTCTGCCTCTGCCTCAACTATCCCATCCATGAAATGGTTTTACCATTAATTCTGTCCTTTACATAAGTATCTTAAAAGTAAATCCATAAAAACTGTGAAACACTTAAACCACAATAAGGAGACATTTAAGTACCAGAGAGAGATGGCAAGCTCATATTTTGCTTAAAAGAAACCAGAAAAAAAGCCATGGTTTCCAGAGTTTTTTCTAATTATGACTGAGAATACATTAATCTTCTATAAAAGTGTCAGTTTATAACCTTACATCAAATTTATCAGACTTTTTCATATAGTGCATATTTCTGAGAAAAATGCATGCCTACAACAACAAATGAGAGTCAACTGAGAGACAGTCACCCATATTTTATTCTTCTGGAAGTGGAAAATCCAAGCACATAAATCAAAGTGACCCCAAAGCAGTGACCAGCATGCCCTAAGCAGATCAACAGTGGTTTCATTAACCTCCAGACTCATACAGGGTCATATTTTCACACAGATGAACTGGTCTTGAACTGCTTTGCCATTGCATTGTGCACAAAGAGACCCCAGCTGAAATGTGTCTCTGCTTTCTGTTAGGGTAACCTGGATTGTTTCCCAAAAAGAAAAATCTAACCCACATTCCATTTTAAAAAGTGTTTCTCTGTCCTGTCATTTTTCTGAATCTCTTTCTTCTAGTTTTGATTTTCATAAATACCTTTGCATGAATTTACAGTTGATATTCATAATAAAAACAAAAAAACCTAAACAACAACAACAAAAAAGAATGAAACCAACCCTCAGAATTTGTTAATAAAGCTTATTCTTTGTTTCTGAAGATTTTTCCAGGGCACTTTTTCATGCTTGTGAGACTCAGACTATTCAGTAAGTGCATAAACTCTGGGCAGCTCATATGAAATCTGTATGCTTTCCTTCTAATAGTCATACACTTATGTGTCCCTTACATTACAGTAGTATTTCACAAATGTTAATGTGATTAACCTTGCAGTTTTCCTGCTTGGCGGGAGAGAGCATTGAGGCACTGACTATAAACAAGAAGTTCAGCCCTCTGCTGAAGGACACCACAAAGCTTACATGCCATTACAGTTTTCTAAATATACTCGTACAATTTTCAACCAGTGGGTAAGCCTTGTTTGTCTCCCAGCATCAGATGGCATCCACGCCTCTAGCTGGCTCTCGGTACAGGGATGAATTTCGTCAAAAACAGAGCATGCCATGGCCACACAGAACAATCTGCGGCACAGGCAGGAGCTGAATACAAACCAGTCCCAATCGCAAACTCGGCCTCGTCGTTTTCCTGTAACATCTCTCTACTCACTTTTGGGAGTGCTCCCAGGGCAAGATGGAGAAGCAGAAAGTGAAGGCAGGAACAGACAGAAATGTGCTGTGCAGGCTAGGTTACCTCCTGGAGAGGTGGGTTCTAGTCCCCACCCTAAGGGTTTTCCATGGATTTTATAAAATAATTATGGCAACTTTGGGGGTGATTTCTGTGGCAGAACTGCAAAAAATAGAGGCAAAATTTGCCTCTTTCACAGGCTCACATTTTGTTTCTATTTTCAGTGCCACTGTTCATATTAATGACAAATGCACAATGTTTTTGTTGCCTTCTTTTTTGCAGTGGAAGTGATTTCTCTCTGTCAAAATCAATCATCATATCAGTTTTAATCAGATAAAGCTTTTGGCTTCTACTATCTGACTTGTCCTTCCCACAGTGCCTAAGACAAGCATCAGTACTGCATCACAAAATAAATGTGCTGATATTTGATAGCTCATTTGAACATGATGGTATTTACATCTTAGTTGGTTAGATTTTCATTTAACACAAGTTATGGGTTCACATTGAAAATAAAAACAATACTTCTCTGTTCCTCTTGCCATTCATGTCTACTTTTGTTTCAGCCTAAAATAACACATTGCTGGAGGGTATTTTCTTAACACTGCCAAGCCTGAATGCAAGCCCTGTGGAAAATGTTTGTGTTGGGCTTGCCATGGTCCAGGCTAATAACAACGTGATGATGTATAGGTGAATTCCTGCTCCTCAAGTCCTCTGTGACATACGGATTAGGCCTGCCCTTATCTTCTAAGACATCTGGATGAGTGTCTGGGTTTTAATTTCACAATGAAATCACTGGGGACTAGAGTTATGTTATGTGCTTATGAACAAAGTGGAATATCCCTGGTAAGGGCAAGAGTGGATTACCTCAGATAACTCTACTTAAACCAGGGAACATTTGAGAATGTTGAAGAAAGGAAAGAGGTTCCACCAATAAAAACAAACACAGGCCTAAATTTGTGTTCTGTGTACTAAACATTTTAAAGCCTCTGGAGGCTGAAATATGACCACATGTAAATGGACTGATAAAGCTAAGGCAACTCTTGAAAGACCAGATCAGGCTTCCCAGGACAACTACCAGCACTAAATCCTAATGGCATGCATAAATCATTTGGAGACAGAATTATTCAGAAGATGCCACTTTAAAGTCAAAACACTCTGCTTTAATCACCATAAATAGTATGTGCATGCTAACATTTGCAGAAAATGCTCTAGGGCAACATGAAATTAGTATCCTAAAATTTCTAAATACATGTTTTTCCTAAAATGAAGATTTTTATCTATTTATGCCCATAAAACTGCCAGAAAAAAAGACCTGCGAGAGCATAAAAGGGTCAGTCCTGCCTACTACAGCACAGCCCTGGACAACATTAAAAATATCAAAGTTCATATGGTGTTCCTTGTTGGGATCTGAGTCTTATAGGACTGAATAATTAGGTTGCCAACCCCAAATCCTGTGATCCAGGGCTATTGCAGCTTCCCAGCTTCACTGTATTCCTAAGACTCTATTTCCTTTCTGCAGCCTTTGTAGAAGTTTCCTCCATGCTCTCAGCCCCTACTCAGGCTATAATCCCAAGGGTCCAAGCCTGCCTTGCTTTCTTGAGGTCATGTTAATATATGTTGGGTCTGGCATGCAAGACAGCACAGGCTCGGCAACTTGGAGACGGGCTCTTCCATTGCCCTGATTTAGCAACACACAGGAGAAACAGGAAGGAATCAGACTGAAAGCCTGAAGGAGCCACGCTTATATTCCTGTATTGGCTGTGCTTGCTTTCTGCTTGCACAAGTTGCAGAAGTGCTGAACACTTGCAATGTGGAAAAAATGAAGACACAAATAATGGCATTGAGAGTAAAACTACCAAAATCCCATTTTGTTTAGCACATTAACTACATCTCTTCTAATCTGTTTATTAAGTTAAAATCAACCTAGACATATTGAAAGCTTTTAGTAAACCACAGAGATTAATATATACTTAGGAAGGTTTCAGTTAATACACTATTTTAGTTAATAAATGTGCAACCAGCTATTCCATTTTAAATAAGTAACAATATAACCTGCAGAAATTTGGGGGAAGGGGGGGTTGTCCCTTAAATATCAATAGGAAATACAGTAGCTTTCACTGAAAACCATGGAAAAATTTCTATTTACTTTGATGGAGTCAAGATTTCACCCAATAATTTTTCATTTTTCATCACCACAATCAAATAAAACATTTTCCTCCTCCTTACTTATATACTCTATTCACAGTTTCTCTGCCTAGGTAGAAAAATATTTTTAAAATTAAGTGTCTGTGCTGTTCTTGCATAGACAAGTTGTTCTATTTAGGCTAATCCAGTCATGAAAAGAGCTAAATGAGGTGTCGAGCTTTCTTTTTGATCCTCGGTTTAACAAGAGTTTTAATCAGTAATACATCTAACATACGTGTGACGCTCTGCAAGTAACGCAAGAAAAGTATATCAGTTTCTCTTCTGAGCCTTCACCTGCTTACTTTGCTTAACAAGAAATCAAAACACAGATCTTGTCTTTATCATTCATACATTAGATCCAAAGGGGGAAAGCTCCATGCAACTGAACGTTCTCTAAATTTGTGTGACTGCAGACTACAGACTGCAGTATTTCAAGGGGAAAATGCTAACCTTGCCCTCAGTGGTGCACCTGGGACACTAGCCCTGGAAAAATTAATGTAGGACACAAGGCATCACTATATGCCTTTCTTATGCGTTATTCACAGCTGTTTCTTAACAGAGTAAAATGTCTAATATCCCACCAAAGAGCCTCAGGCCAACCTTGTGAGCATAGATGTCCTGCTTAGCTGGAAACCTGGTGGGGTCCTTTAGTATATGAAGTTATATATCACTCTAATCTATTTGAAAGACGCTAGAGAGATGGCTGAGACTTACTTTTCATTTTGCACAGAGAGCTTAAAGCTCTGGGCAAAGCAGACAACAGCCACTGAGGATTGTAGTCAATCCCACTGAAATTGTTGCCACCATAATGTGCCTGATGCACTCCTCCAGCAGCAGCAGTTACACCTCCGTACTGCAGGATGGGAGGGGATGCTCTCAGCATCTCAACTTTACAGACCAACATATTAGCTTAAACCACTGGTAAAAGGCTGGAGTAGTCTTTCCAGTTGTGCCATGAGGGCAAACAGCTGGGTGGCAGCTGCGTCTCTGAATCGTGCATTTATCACTGGGAGCTGTTGCCAAATAGAAACTGAGTCAGAGCCCTAAAATCAGATCAGAGGTTTTAGTGTGTGGATAGGAGCCAGGTCAAGTGCCTAAAGAGTCTGGGCTTAACCTCACACCTTCTAGAAGAGAAGACAGTAGGTTGGTGAGAAGGAGTTTCCTCAGCTTTGACAAGCTAACAGGTGTGCCTGGGGATGGAGGCAAAGCTCCAGGTTGCCAGAGGAAAGCAGGAAAGCTTCCAAGACCAAGCAGACTTGTGTCTCTGACAACTGTGGGTAGGCTGAGCAGATTTGCTTTCAGCATTCAAATGAAGGCACCAGCGTTGAGAACAGCAGTGGTACCCCACCCACCGAACAGATTCAGTCTCAGCTTTCCTCTGCAAGCGTGTGTGGGCCCACCTCAGCTACACATCTCTCCTGTTGTTCTGCGGTTGCCTGGCATGTTCGGTCTTGCCAATGCATGTACACCTAGAAAGGCCAATCTTGCAATCGTTTACTCAGGCACATGGGTTGCACATAAGTAATGAGCTGCTAGCATCCTAGCATGTTAAACAATATGCTGACAATGTCATAACATTATTTCAACCTTCTTAAAAGATAAGACCCAGCCTGTTCTAACCTGCTCAGGTCATTATCTTGTTACCACAAGATCCCGTCACTAACCAGTTTAGAGTATGTAAAGCTATAATTTGCACTAAAATGCATTATGTATTGTTTACAGTTTACCATTACATTACAATGAACAAAAACAAGCATCTAGGATGCCTCTGTCAAAGTCTTCCAGGTGAGTTTAAATGTACACAGAAATAAAAGTCTTGATGCAATAGCATTAGAAGTAGGCTGGAGCTGGGTTGGCTAATTTTCACACTAACTTACTTAAAAGCAAGAAGGAAAACAGTGAAGATCTTTATACAGGCCATCAAAAAGCCTGGCTGCAAGTGGTTCCAATTTGCTTTAGTAATTAAATCAAAAGGAGTTTAAGGGTTTTTCACCCAGGTCATTTACTACTTTGGAATTTTACTGCTTGCTTAGCAATGAAAACAAACTGGAATGAGTCACTAGTGAGTATAAAGAGTGAGTGGATGAACACTGCTAAACAAACCAAACAGTGAGCTCAAGTGGATATAGAAAACACAAGTCAGAATTCTAAATATGGATCTGAGAATAGTGTAAAAGGATTAGACGTCTTTGTCACATGAAGAGCAAACCCGCATGCCAGCATGCCTTTCCAGTGCAAGCAGCCACTGATCAAAGTAACATCTACCAGTTTGTAAATATGCTAATCTTCATGTTTACACAAAAGTGTCAGCACTTGCTTTACATCACAAAGAGCCTCATACAGCTGAAGATTAATTACTTCCAACACTGAGATAGTGTGTAAATACTGGTTTCACCAGAACCCTACCTTTTGCTGTATTTGCACAGCTCAGCAGACGTGTATGTTGCTAAAACAGATGATTCAGGGACACTTATAAAGTCTCAAATATCTCCAGCTTTATACAGATAGATAGACTTTTGACAGGTATTTTTTGGTGATTATGTGGAGCAGGGATTAGGCAGGTTTAGGCTCCATGTTGTAAGTGCTGGATGGAAAAATATTTTTGCCTTTTTGTACAAATTTTAGCTCTGAATAGCACTATCTCCCCTAAACCTGATTTGTGCCTTCAACTTATACACTTACATGTGATTACAAAACATTAAAAGCTACTTTTTCTACTCACTGGGTTAATATCACTTTCCTGCATTTTAATGGCTTACAGCCACCTCCCAGTCTACTGGGCTCTTGACAGCTTCCATATCTGCTTGCTGAATGCCCTGCTCTAACTCCTGTTTAAAGAAGGATAAAAACTATGCCAGAGACACACAAGCATATCATTTTTTCTAATAGTGAATTTCAGGAACCTTCAACTGTGCTAAAAAACAGGGAGAATAGTTAAAATGTGTGTTGAGACTGAGAGATCAGTACCTAACGTCGCATTGTTGCAAGAGGGAACGACGATAAGAAGAGGAAGCCAAGGTAAGACTGGATTTCTAAGGCTCGGGTGCCAGAACTTCCTGGCTTGTAATATCTCTTTAAAAGATATTTTACATTTTCATTTCCATTACTGTGTATCCCCCGCAAAAAAAAAAAAAAGTGGTGGCCACCAGCAATAATTAAAAGAAAAAAAAGGGATTGCTTTCAAGTGGGAATTCTCAATTCTCTTCACCTCTCCCTCTCTGTTAGTGCTCAGCACAATGATTGCCACAAGAACGTCACCACTTGCCAATAAATACTATCACATTTGTTTCCTATTCTAAGCTAAGAAAAAAAGAGTGGGATGTGGGATGTTGGCAAATGCTAGCATTACAAGATTGCCAGAGTAAACAAGAGTGAATAGATGAGGATAATTTGGGGATTTAAAGAAAAGAGCATCAAAGGCAGTGTTTAGAAAGTGAGAAAGAAATGCCTTCCATGTGAAACACCAAACTGGAGTAGAAATACTTCCATATTAAATACCTAATGATGTGTTTCACAGGAGTACTTGCTGTCTACACCAGCCAGTCTTGCATTTTCCTCTTTACTGTGCATGCAATAAGATGGCATTGGCATAGGGAGGTGCTCTCAAAGCAGAGGGCTGACAGCAGGCAGGCAAGATTGACAAGGTGACACATTGGCCGCTCTGTCCCCAGTCCTCATCCCCATGAAGCTCTGAGCCAGCAGACCCCAGCCCAGGAGGCTGCACGGGCAGTGAGGGCTGCAGGCAGCACTGTGCCACTTTGGTGCACATGGCAGCAACCACGTGTGGAGCGGAGACCGAGGCTGGTGTGGTTAAATCAACATGCTCCATCTCACGTTTGCATAGGGCAACACAATCATCAGATTAATTACTAATTACAGTGGATTGCTCCTAAGTAGGTTCACAGCAATAATAGTAATAAAAAGACTAAAAGAAGCATTATTAGCATAGTTAATTATATGACCATTGGCGAGATTATTGACGGAGATATAAAATGCTGTTAAACAAGAAAGATACGTTTGACATTGCTTAAGAGAAGCTTCGTTATTGCTTCATATCTTTTTGGATTTTTCTAATCATCTCATCTGTGTTCCAAAAGTGCAAAAAACCAGTAATTATCTCTGTTTGATCTTTGGCTAACAAATGTTTATGAATCTAATGGAACAACAGTGTTTCTAAAATATAAGTAAACCCAGTAATCTTTATCAGCATAAAACCTTCAGCCACACTGGACTGGGTTATGGGAATCTGTCATGTGATGAAAGCAGACAATAGTAATTTATTGGTTTAGTCATAATCCTTTCAGTAGTCCAGATTGCTGTTGCAAATTTGTTAAAAATCTGCTATCATTCACTGAGCAACAGTACAACACCTGAAGCAATAACATGGGTGGGGAATGTAAAGGAACACTCGGATACTCATGTGTGGCATGAGTTAGTCAAGGCCACAGAAAAGGAGCTGAGAACAATGTTGCACAAACCAGAGGGAAATTCCTGTTCTCCCACAGCATATATGCAATTTAATCTCCAAATAGAGATTCAGTTTAGCTTTTCCAATGCTTCAAAAGTATGAAAAAGAATTATTCACTCAGCATTTATTTCTTATCCTTTACAGAGTGGCCACATGGTCCTGTGGAAGACCTACTGCAAGGAGACACCAACTACATAAAATCACACTCTCATTTGAAAAGTATATACCTTAATACACACTATTTTCTCTTTAATTTTTCTTTATTTTGTGCACTTGGCAATACATAGCTTACTGTTCAGTCAGCCAGTCGGCCCATTGTTTAACATGGCAACTTCAAGAATAAATATTAATATTTTTAATCATCTAGTTTGGCAAAGGAACTGAGAGGCAGCTGCTATATGTATGGCTACCTTTAATTCATGTTGTGAAATAGGCTGGACTTGACTGCCCCCCTTTAAAAATATCCTAGAAGGCAAACCCCTGTTGGAGTCTAACTTTGGCGGCAGATACTATTACAGACTCTCATTGAAAGAGAGACAGAATTGTAACCAAGGGATATAAATCTGTTTTCAGAGCAACGCTCAGCGAACAAACAATCCTCCCAAGCGCTTCAAGGAAAGATGGCACAGTACAAATGGTTGTATTAGCACGTTTCCCCCAACATTATATTTTGATTATGTTCTGATCACGTAATGCTAGTCATCACATTTTACGAACCTCACCCATGAAAACTAACATGCAAACCGAAATTTAGGACTCCTGACCTTTCACGCAAAATGGCCGTAGGTGTTCCCACAGCTGTTAAATAAACCTATGTTTATGGAGTCATAAATGTAGTGCAGGTGAAGTTTCCAGTGATGTAATAACAACTTCCATCACTGCACAGTTTGTCATTTATACAGCAGTGTACCATCACCAGTGAATATTGTTTTACAATAACAGCACAGGTTCCTTGGATTAAATCGCTCTTTCTTCATTTATGAGTCATTTGACCTTTAACCTTCCAGAGGAAGATCAAACCACTTCTGAAGGCCCCACTCTTTTAACAGAGGAGCACAACAGTTGGTTAGATAACTAAGGAGGTTGGTATGTGCCCCCAGGGTTTCACAAACAACTGTCCTAGATCTTTTATAAGATAATCTTAACATAATCATGTAGCCACAAATTGTCGTGTAAATTCCCAATTAAAAACACCAAATAGGAGCTGTAAATCATGACACAACTGCCACCTTTTCAGGACTGAAATACAGTTTGAACAGCAGTAGAGAAGCTCTTGTTTGTGCTTGTTCCAGCACTCAACAAGCCAACAGCAAAACAGTCCATTTGATTTACAAGTGAGCAACAAAGACACAGGACAACTGAAACTGCTCAAAATTTAACCTGAGCAGCAACAGAGGACACAGAACTTACAAAACTGCTCCACCCTCCATTCAGGACCGTGCTTGTAAAAATAAGCATTTGTGTTGGCACAGTTCGACACCCTCTCCTTGTCCCAATTTACATTAATTGTAGCACACTCCTGTTGGAAGGATTGATGGCAATTTGGGGGGTGGGAGGAGATTTTGTTTTAAAAAATGGCAGCTTAATTACAATACAAAATGTTAGACAAATAAAGTCATTAAAAGACAAATAAAGTCATTAAATTCATGGCTGATTGGCTTCTTTCCACGAACTTTAGCAGAGTTTGGATCAGACCTGAATGAAGACACTATCCTGAGCCTGCACATGGAGGGAAACACCCCATCTGCCACAGCACTTCGGCAGAGATCCAGCTGAGCTGCAGGTAACGACTCACAGTGGGTGCAACATGTTCATCAGGACATGGAATACCAGCCTAGCTCATGGTACCATAGGTGCCTCGATCTGAGACATCTGATCTTCTCCTGCCATCATCAAAACTCAGTCTCTATTTCCTTTGCAAAGATCATTCTGTAGCCTAAATTATTTCAGGCAGGCTTTAGTACTAAGCATTTTGGCTGCTTTCTGTTCACATGCACACTCACTTACAGACGCACACAAACACATCCCTGTAACATCATTCCCCACTTTGGCAGCCAGAAGCATGATCAGAATGGGTTTTATAGGTTGTGCATAAACAATCCCAACAATTAATTAAAAAAATTTTAAAGCATTTTGCATACGTCTTACTCAGTTGCTGTCAACAAATGCAGATCAAGTTTTTCTCCTCCTACTTCACACTTTCCATATTTCCCAACATTTGCCAGAATGTTGTGGTGACAGATGCAGACAATAGATGCTTTACTAAACATGCCCTTGATATCTGCATAATCTCCTCTAATATATATCATTAACCTGGGCCAGTCTCACGTTATTGCTTCCCCAACATTGCTAGCACATCATGATCTGGAAGGAGCTATTTATTGCTCCAAGAATGTGACTCTCTTGCCCAACCAGTCAGGCTTCAAAATTTTACTTACTCATCCATTTTAGCTTCTGTTCCCTCCAGTACCTAATACAGAAAGGACTAAAATGAGAACTGGCAGCCACCATCTTGCAATATAACATTCCTCCCAAATACTTCTCCATGCTGCTAAAATTTGGGCATCTGCAAATGCAAAGTTATGCAAATGTATTGTGGTCATTGGTGAAATCCCTCCTCTAATCAAATTTTTCAAGTGCAAAATATAGTCATTCATGCTTGTGAGATGCCCAGGATTTGAATACTGTGAAAGGAACCTCAGATATCTCAGGACAGAAGAGTTTCAGAATTGTACAGGGGACACCTCCTCTGTGTTATCTGGTAAAAATTTGCACTTGGGACACATGATAGAAGCAAATTGCATTGGCAGGATTGTGGAGAAGTCAGTAGTAAGAGGCATATGCTGAAGAAACAGCATTTTGAAGTGATGGCCAAGGCCAGATTCTCAGCTTGAGTAACCCAGACTGAAGTAGGCCTCAGGGAGTAACAGCTATTTCTCCTACCCCAGATTTACTGAGTCAGCCCCATCACCACAGGCCCTAAGCAAATAGCCTCAGATGGGGCAGCCTTCAGTGACGAAATGCCTGGATGTCTATCTAGGGTCCACATCTCACAAAGGAAAAACAAACCTGGCTAACAAACAACCTCTCCTTCACACTCCCAGGCATGGAGCACATTTCATGTTAGCAAAATAGCCCCTTTCTTTATCTCAATACCTCTGTGTTTCTTAATTTCTTCCCTCAACTTTTTTTTTAATTCATTTTGTCTTTATGAGGACAGCTGTCAACTTATCAGAGGACAATACCATCACCCTCTCCTTTCTTCCCTGCCTTCTCACCATGGCCAGCAATGTGGGAAAAATGGTAACACCTCACCCTATCTAGCACTTTTGCCCAGCATAGTACTATGGCCAAATGTACCAATGTTCCCAGTGTTTTTCCTGCATAAATACCTCCAAGAGGCCCTTTTCATCCTTTCTTTTGGATAAATCCACTCCAATTTGGATATTTTCTATATAATTCTTAAGAATGGTTGTTTCAGGAGTCACTACAGATCCATACTTTGTGCTCCTTAGTACCTGAAGACCATGGGGACAGCAGCACAGGGTATAGTATCTAGCCTGCTTCATTTGTAAGGCACTTTTCAGGTGCTAAAGATTTAATCCTGACAGCATGCCAACAACTATTCTGCTTTAGGCCACAGGAAGCATTTAGAATCATGCCAATGAGAGTCAACAGTAGATGGCTAAAACTACATAGATATTTTTACAGGCTTTGCAAGCCTTTCCCAAAATGCAGAGTTCAGTCCAGTGCAACCTATGAAGACTGCTCTGGAACAAATTTTATTTTTGGTTGTTCGTAAGTCCTGAGTAAGGAGCCAGCAGTTTTGCTCCTAGGGCCTTAAATTTGGTACAGACTGTAGGCATGTTTGCTGTACAGAAACAGAAGCCAGGACACACAGGCTGTGTCCTCCCAGAGGGAGGCAGTCAGATATGGCCCCTTCCTTTTTTCTTTTTGCAAATGCCACAACAGCCTCCACTGCTCCCCAGACAGTCCTGAGTAAAGGCAATTCATCTTTCAAGGAAAGGCCAGCAGGTTCACTGACCTAACTAACAGGCATGCTACAGGAAACCTAGAACATATACAGATGACAGCCTTTTCAATTTCAGGTAAATTCACGTGCCCCTGTTTGGGATTTCCCACCCATTGTATTCTCCTGCCAAATTCAGTACATTACCCTTTGCCCACCTTTGTTGGACTTTAAGTCCATATATCCTATACCACTGTAGCAGTCCACTGTAAGTCTGATTTTTTTTTCCCTGGCAATCTCTGCTGAAATCATGACAGAACTTACATAAATATAAAATGGAGGCATGCAGGAGCAATTTTCTCCTTTGCTTTGAACAAAGCTACCAGCAGTTGTGATGGAAACAAAGCAACCAGGTTCAGTGGCCAACCAAAAAAGGCCAGGAAGGAGATAAAGTGTTACCCACCATGAGTTCTACCCATATCTATATTTTTTTAAATCTTCAGCTGTTATTAAGATTTCAGGGCTAGACTGGCAATATTCAGGACCTGATTTACATTTATTATGGAGATGAATATTATTGAAAACAAGTACAGCAGGAGCATATTGCTCTTTAGCTTTTGTTTTTTTGATAAGCCATTACCATTGTGAAATCTATCCAACTGCTCATGAAACTCTGGCAAACTGAAACTGGATCCTTTTGCCCAAGCCCCATAACACAGAACCTTGTGCCAGACGACTATTTCTTGCATGCGTAAAATTCGCTTCAATCAGTTGACAGGAGGTTTGGGGTTTTCCAAATGTTGTGAACCTGGTTGAGATTATTGAAATCCTCAACTATAGGAGTGTTAGGTTACTGTTCTTTTAAAGCATGCTTCCTCTGACAACAAAATGTAATTAAGGAGGCTATCGCTGTCATGTTACGGTCTCTTTTTAGAAGATCTGGAAGAATGCAAAAAGGGCATAGCAGAAGTTGCTTAACCTTCCTAGAAATAAACGTCCCTAACATTTTTACATTTTCTCTTTGGTCCATATTGGTCACAATGATGAAACAATTTAAAGGAGAAAAGGTCACAGCAAAGCAGTGAACTTTGTATGCTCTTCAGTGCAATAAAAGTTTCTTAATGTATTAGCATGGGAAAGGCATGCCTAGCAATATGAGAGAAGAGGATGGATTTCAGATTCTCAGGAGACTGCTCAGAGAAGAAAGGGTTTGGGTGTCTGTGTGAATCAAACACCAAAAAAAATGGAACACTTGCAAATTTTCCATCTTATCTATTTTCAGCAAAAGGAAGAAAAACTAAGTTCAAACCTTCCATCCAATATTCAACACACATGCAGTATCATGGAAAACCAGCTACCTCACTTCCAATGCATAAGCTGCACTGAAGGTAGGTTCAAAAATTGGCATGGTTAAAATTGCCTCTAATTTGTGCCAGCACCTACAGGCAAAAAAAGATAAATTTGAATCAGGAAGATTATTTTAGGCTCTATCTTGAAAATCAAAATCATACTTAATTTTTTTATCATATGTATTTGCTGTTTTGCTTATATGCAGCCAGGCTATTCAGGAAAATTCTTAAATCATCTCTAAGTGGTTCAGAAAGCACCACTTGCTAGAAAATTCACCTTTTCCTCCCTGTTCTCATGCTGCCAACACAAACACAACTCCTTCTAGTAACACAAATGTCAAACCTTTCAAATCTTTTTTTTCTATTAAAGCCAAAGATCCTGCAGAAAATTTAAAACAAATAGGAACTAAAATCCACAATTTCTTGTTAATTTTTTAAAATTTTTTTCTTTTGAAAGTGGCTGGAGTTAGTTATCTTCCTAAGACAATCATTTTTGCTCTCTAATTTTAGAAACTGCATTAGGGGTGAGAGTGATTTTATTTTTATATATTATTTCCCAAAGTATGTTTTCCTCAAAATCTCCACATAAATCCTTTTTAAAGCTTACTCTGGTTTTCACCATTCTGGAGGTTCACTTTTTTATGTATTTCTGGCCAGTGTCAAAAGAATTTTTTTTTCCAAGCACCATATTGTACAAAAATTTGTAAAGGATATTTGCACTAGGTCTTACAAGTATTCAAAACATCAAATGATTCTAAGAATTGCACTGATTCAGTCAGGAAAGAAATATATTGTATTGTGTGACCAGACAAAATCACTCCAAACTTTAAGTCCTGAATATTCAAAACCTCCATGAGTAAACTGTAACCAGGAAGAATCCATTATAATAATATGAAAAGTGAAAACTTGAGGAAGTTGTATCTGTTTGTGAACAATTCATGAGCACAGAATGAGGGCCAATCACAGAATGAATTATTCTTTGTCAATTACTGGCTCAGTATTATCCTTGTAACCAATGAGACACATGATTTACATTTCTTTTACAGGCGAGAGTAGCTAATTGATGTCCTGGTGTGATATGGAATGAAGCAGAGTCATATAAATAAATTGTTTCCTAAATTCTTCACAAAAACACATTAATATCTTAGACACCATGCAATTGTATGCAGTGAACACTGCTAAGACAGTAATCGTGTCATCAAGAGTTAATTTATTCTCAGCAAGTCCATGTAATGCAGATATTAATCTCCCAGAGCACACACTGTTGTTCAGGGTTAAAACATTCACAGTTTCTGAAACATAAACAAGTCTCACATACGCAGCTGTTCTCAAATAGCCAAACCAAGCTGCTGCTCGATGAGGATTTGTCACTTAGCTGCCTTTTAAGAAGAACAAGTAAAGAAATTCAGAACGCAAAGGGAGGGTGAGCTTGTTCATGTTTCCAGAGATTTTTCTGCTACCTATAGGTTGCAGCTACTGAGTTACAGAGGCCTATGAATTCTCAAAAAGTGAGCAATGCAACTCTTGGCAAGCAGCAGGGCTACATGCAAGACTTGGAAGACTCAGAAGAAACACTCTTTTGAGAAGACAGTTTGAATGTAAACATGACTGAAAAAAAAAAACCCAAATCACTTCCTAATCTTGCTATGTATTACCTTAGTTTGCCACCATACAATTAAAAATTGAAAGAATACACACACCAGAGCAAAGCTAAGGATTATGCAGAGCTAGCTGTTGGCTTGCTTTTCCAGGCAGCCACCAGCAGGACATGTACAGGGCCACCGCTCGAATAACACCAAAATGACCCTTGCCACATCCAGCACACAATAAGAACAGAAGTAGCCTCTGAACAGGTGGCCACCACAAACCCGACATGCCTTTAAGCCTTCAAAATAGGGCCAGGGTAACCCCACCTGCCCTGTGCCTCACGCAGCTGTGTTCAGGGCAGGAGGAGCCCTGGATCCAGCCCTTCATTCTCCATGCTGCTGCCCCTGGGGAAAGCTGCAAATGAGAAGATTTGATACACTTCCTTGAAGTGTCATTCTTTCTTTCTTTCTTTCTTTTTCTTTCTTTCCTTCCTTTCTTCCTTTCTTTCTGTCTTTCTTTCTTTCTCTCTCTTTCTCTCTTTCTTTCTTCTTTCTTTCCTTCCTTTCTTTCTTTCCTTTCCTCCTTCCTTCCTTCTTTCTTTCCTTTCTTTTTCTCCAGTTGGCTGCCTTAGTATGGGCTCAGCACAACTGCTTTATGATATCTTCATCAACCGTTTGAAAGCTCTGGGTCAGAAGCTCTGAGATTTGAAGGTAGAACTGCGCTAATTGGCTGAATGGCCCTTTTGACCATAGTCAATTTCTACTAATTAGGAAAAAGAATAATTAGCTAATGTTGGTGAAGAGCTCTGAAGATGAATAAGGTATGGGGAAAGCACCAGACATTATTAATGGGGAAAAAAGTTTGATCCTTTTTAAAATTTGTATTTAAGTAGCTCAAAGTGATTATAAATGGACCAAATGTAATGGCTAACCACCATAAGATTAATACAATGTCTTTTGGGAAATTACAGTTTATATTATACAATTAAATATTATACAATCACTTTATTTTAAGGACTCCTCCTTGGAATTTTCTATTTAGTTCCGCTCAGTATGCTTTTTATATGTCATTTAATCCTTCCTCTTACCCAGCTAATTTGTACGGGTAAATTATAATTACTATATAAGAATAATGGCAATGGTTAGACAAGTAAATGTGAGTCTGCACCTGAGAAATATCATATGATAAAACACTGTAGTACAAATGACTCAAGCACATTGTTTTCCATTCACTGAATGCTTTGTCTACTTACAACTCTTTTCAGGACAGCGTTGTAAACACCTTCGCAGAGTGGATATGATGGGCCACATCCTGAGCTGGTTAGATCAGCGCAGCCCCATTCTTTATCACAGTCTAAAGCAATAGTTACCCCTCTTTGAAATGGCATGAAAATGGCAAAGCAAAAGATGAAGCTATCCTTTCTTCTTGCTGAACTCTAAGGGAATGTGATAGGAAAACTTATATAAGTCTTTTTTCTTTGCAAAAAAGCATGGTGCACACTATCTAGGACTGAAACATCACCGGGCCCCCAAGTGAGAGTACTATTTGAACAAAAATATTCCTTTCATTTCAAGCTCCTGTAAAAAAAAGGTCTATCTTTTGTGTTACCACCAGTACAGAGCCTGTTCCCACCTGGGTATGCTTCCAGGTAGTTTAGCTCCAACAGCATAACCAGAATTCCAGCATGAGTAACATGCTGTACTTCTCCTGCAGTAAGGACTATGCTTTGGCTTACCCAACTGGCCACTCCTCAGAGACACCTCTCTAGCATGAGGTATATGTTTGCACATATTAATGTATGTCACTTTTCTCCCCTCCCTTTTAAAACTGCCACTCAGAAATAATTTAGCCCCTGTTAGCTGGAATGATAAATGGAAGATATATTTGGCAACCTTCATACCTGGTTTCCTTCTTGGCCCCTCCTCTTGGTTGTAAAACTCAAGATGAAATTACCATCCCACTGTCATTACTATTCTTTTGCCAAAAAATATCTGGATAGTTTATATATGGAATAGAGGAAAGAAAGGAGTAAAATAAGCTTTGGATTTCTATGTTGATTCCTACCATGCTTTGTAGACACATGATGCAAAGCCCTCGGGTCCGATAACATACCATTTTGTGCGGGAGTAAACTAAATGAGGTGTCATGATGTGAAGAATCAAGGCTTAAGCATCTTTTGGCATCTCAAGTTCAAATAAAAGTAGGAGAAATGTAGCTTCTTTCTGAGATGGATATGCTGGATTGATCTAAGGCGCTGTGTGGGCTTCAGAAACATAAAACCAGTCTCTGTCTTCTTCATGTGGCAATAAAAAATTATGATATTCTTTGTAAGAAAAAGGAATCATCCAGTGTACTTGGCTGCTGTGTGACCTACTGTCCATTAGACTATGGAACTGGTCTTTAAGATGCCTTCTTGAAGAGGGAAAAAGAATATGTGTATGAATATAAGTGTGAATATATATTACATATTAATACTTTTTTTGTTTGTTTGCTTGTTTTTTAAAAAGAACAAGTTGTAGGTAAGTTCAGGAACTAATATTTTCAGGCAAAATCTGCCCCAAGCCTTTAACAGATGATTATAACTTTAGAGAAGGTTGACAGTCTGCCAGGCAAAGCAAGTCAAATCACAGGGGATCAGCATGAAGAACTTGTTCTCACAAACCCAAAGTTTAGTTTCAA
Organism: Morus bassanus; assembly: GCA_031468815.1. Classification (NCBI taxonomy): domain Eukaryota; kingdom Metazoa; phylum Chordata; class Aves; order Suliformes; family Sulidae; genus Morus; species Morus bassanus. The sequence continues at coordinate 27,583,051 of CM062573.1, forward strand.
GGAACTGCAACCATGACAAATCATGAGTTTGTGGATGTCAGTACACCGGGGATGGGTCATTCTCATGTACTACTGCTCCCTAGGGTAAGGGAAGTCCAGAGGGAAGGTACCTGAGTGACATTTCAGCTTTCATGTCAAAACAGAGGACAGTGAGCAGCGAGTGTGGCTGTGTGGATGGAGCCCTGCATTTCCTTAGCAGTTCTGCTGTCCATCCTCCCAGCTTCTGGTGTGGGTCTGAGCAGTGAACTCATTCAAAGCAGCAGGATAGGAATACTGTAATGAAAAAACATCAGGCAAAAGGCGCTTATTTTCCCAAATAACCAAGGTTTTCTCTTTTTTCCCCAGACATTTATTCTTATGCCGCTCTGTAGTAATAGCTAGAAAATGACATATACGTAGCTCCCTAACACAAAAATAGCAACAAAAAAGAGTGATACTCCAAACCAGTCTACTAGGAACAAGTCTTTTCTTAGAAGTAGGAAAAAAGCCTACAAAACATCCAAAGCATGTGAATTACCTACCACCAGTGTTTCCAAAACCACTGAAAGCAAAGGAAGATCCAAGAAAACACTGATATTTATATATCTTGGCTTTTCTATCAGATCTTGCAATGTGACAACAACACATGTCAGTGTCAGTACAGGTCCTGCCGGCAACACCTTGAAAACTGTGTGGAGGTATAGAAAATAAACAGCACTAGCTGTGATTTCTGTGATAAAATACGAATGTAAGGGAAGCCTCTTGGGATCCATAATCTGGAATTGTCACGGGATACAGATTGTCTGTCTTTCTGATAAAAGATGTCAGTTCTTTTTCTGGGTTTTAAACAGCAAGAAGCACTTGTGATTATTAGGCTGGCTGTATACCATGGGGTCTGTTGACAGAATCACTACACACAGCGGATGTGTCTGCTTCACCCATCAATGTTCCTAAAATTTCTCTATCAAAAGAACAGTGCAGCCCAGTCTCAGCCATAGAAAACTCAATTCCCCAACTCCAGAACTCCTAATTTCCCCTAGTACACATAGTGGAACAAGACTAAAATTTCCTGTTATCTACACAGATCAAAAAGCTTCCACTAGGTTATCCCACATTAGGCATTCATAATTTTAAAAAGCAGCTAATTAATTCAGCTTGATGAAAGACCAGGTTCTTGATGCCATTTTGCAGAGCTGGAAGCTCATGCTGTGAGGTACACAACGTTTCAGTCAGGGAAGGATGTGCACCCTGAGCTAGCACAGATTCACATCCTTTGTGGGAAGTACTGCCTGGATTTCAGAAGGGGAGCACAAGCTGCAATATGCTGCCCTTAAAATTAATTAAGAAAAGATGCATTCCACACTGAGAATTATTGTACTTAAGTACCTTTAATACTCTAAAGAAGGCCAAAGACTGAAATATTGTCCTTTCTGCTGCCAGCATCAACTCTGCTGCCAACCCAGTGAATGGAGAAGTAAACACTAAACAAAACAGGCTTGTTGCTTGATGTTAATTTTAAAGCATAGGACTGAAAAACATTTTTCCAAGTGCCAGTAATAAAACAGAACCCACATGAGCTCTCTGAAAACAAGTCTCTGAGCTGAATCAGCAGTAGCTCTCGTTTTGCACACCACAGCCTGGCTGGTGAAGATTCCCCTGGTTTGCACAGCAAACACCAGGACCTGCACTTCTGCGAATCCCTACTAAAGATGACTGGTGGAACCGTGTTGTGTTTGAAGACATCACTCCAAAGCCTGAAATTACTCTTCTCAGAGCACAAAGCTGGGAGTGAATGGACCTGCCACCACGGGTGAATCTGAATAACGATGTCCTCCTAACATCAAATATCCTGCAAAAGCAAAGCAAAGACTGACGGAAAATATGCTCTTTTCTTGTCTGATGTTTGCCCAACTGAAATTGCACAGCTCTCAGCCACAACACTCTTCAAATTTCCTAACGCCCTCAACCCGGTATAAACTAGGTTGCTTTCCAGTTTCTTACACAAAACAAAGCGCATGTGCAAACAGTAAAATCTAGAGCGTCACACACTGACGCAGTGAGTCATCCGTTTCTGCACTCACTTCAGGTGTACACCAGTACCACAGGAACGTGACTGGTTTCCCTCCTGCACTAGTTATAATGCAGACTAACTCTGCTCAAATCAGTGGCACTGCACCTGGGCATCCAAGAGAAAGAGAGCTTTTATCCCTCAGCATTACAACTGCAAGCCGGAAAGCGTTGATTTCTGCATTAAATTCTTCCAAAATGCCATTTCCACCCATGCTGCTGTTTGTGACTCACATTTGCTGCACTACAAAGTGTGGGAGAAGTGCCTCAGCCCTGCCTGTTCACCTTAATGCTCCTCTTGCGGTTGTTTCTGCTGCCCACAAGGTCAATGCATCATCTACCAAGAGTAATGCAGACACTCATGAAGCCCATACTTATGCTGACATACAGACCCCTTCCAGTCTGCCACATGGTGACATGATCATCCAAAAAATCTTCCTCATTCCCTTTATGACTTGAACAGTCATCCAGAAAAAGAAAACACACCCAGTTCATAACAACGACTTGTCTTCTACTGCAGACCACCAGTAAGAGGACACAAGAAAGAAAGAGGAAACTCAAATGTAAGGGGAGACTCACTGACACTAAATAATAAAAGCCATACAGTTTATGCCCACTGCAATGGCAAAAAGAAGAGTTAGAGCTTGTGAAAATACAGCTCCTGTAAAACTGCCAATGCTAATGTCACTGACAGCTTCAGCTTATTAGCCACGCAAATGCTGTTCATGCAAATCAGAGCTACACAGTATTTAAAAAAATATTGCTGCAATCATGAATCAATATTCATTATATTTCTTAACCTGTGTCCTCCTCTCTCTTCCCTACATCTCCACCCACTTCTGAACTTTTCTCTCACCCCTTCCCTAGAGCTTACCAGCTAAATGCCCAGCATGTAATCTATGTTGATGAGCAAGTAATTTTATTAATTAATCCAGGAAGCTGGGTATTGCAATATTTTTCAGACAATTTCTTTCATCAGAAGCCTGGCTTTCAGTTGATTTTCTGCATGTGTCTAATGTCAGTGGAGTACAGGGGAATACAGTGAAGAGAGAAGTCAGCTTCATTGGAGAGTGGGTGCTTGTTGTCCAAAGCAAGCAACTCCCAACAGCCAAATCCAAACCACTGAAATCAAAAGAAATACTCTTTTTTCATTGACTTCAAGTGGCCTTTGGATCAAATCTGTAAGCTTTACTAACTCAATGTTATAAAACTCAGTTTTGCGGAACCAGAGTGACCGAATTACTGATGCCCACTCCCACTTCAATATTTGTCCTAGTCTGATAAAAACATCATGCCACATGATTTTTTCTGTTTATTTTTCTCTTTTCTTCTTTTTTGAAAATACATTTTGATTATGCCAAAAGGGCAAATGGCCAGTTTAACTGACTTGAGCCTTTGATCCTCATGAGTTACTTGTCTCTTCAGCAAGGTTCTCATCTGAAGTGCTTTCAGCACCTGATTTATTAACAGTTGGGTGGAGTTAGGCTGTTTTGCAATTCCTGAGAAGTTGATAATAAATCTGATGCTCGTATCACAGGTGGTGCTGATATTTTAGCTGGATTGCAAAAAAGTTCATAAACTGAAACAAATGTTTCTATGTTGATGCTTCCATCCTGGAGTCCAGAAAGTGACTCATGTTGTCCATTCTGGTGAACATTTTGCCTTTCATAGATTTCCTCTCTGATTACTCCACAATTCAATCTTTTAAATGTCTTCCCTTCATATTATACTCATAAATTTTATTTTAATAAAAATAGGTGTCTAACAGGCATAAACAAAAAATGCCAAAAAACCCCTTAATTCTTTTTCAAACCTTTTGCACACTTTGTTTAAACCAGATGTTTCCCCAACTTGTCATTGTGATGAAAGGAAACCCAATATCCCCTGTGCTTTCCAGTGCAGAGCTGCAGAAACAAGGAATGACAGAGGAAGAGCAAGAAGCATCTTAACTGGGAGGTGATTATTACAGCTAGAACAGAAAGAGTGAGGACACATGCTGATGGTGGGAGCTCATGTATTTGAACATTCTTGTTACCTTTTTTCTCACAGTCTAAAATAATTTTAAAGACTGCATCTGTGTGATTCAATACTCCAGCTGAAACAAAGTCAAATAAACTCCACCCACCTGTTAGGCAACTTTCTGCAAATCCAGTATTAATGTCACGTTCCTAATTATATTTCACTTCTCCTGTTACATATTTGCTATGATCCTGTCTTCACTGAAAGCAGCTTTCATCTTAAACACAGTTTTTCTCTCTCTCAACTCCCCATTTACCCACCCCAACCACTATTCATTATGCACAGCCGGGTAAGAGTTCCGATTTTCATGGATAATCTTACTCCCAAATAATTTACAGTAAAATATTAATTATATGTTTTCTTTCAGGCTGACTCACCCTCGACTCTCTCAAGCTATGCTTAGTTTATAAAGCCATCACAAATGGTATGATACACTTGAACAAGAGCCGAGAGCCTTGTAAAGCTACTTTACTGTTTGGAACAAAGCAAAAATTTATTTCTTCTACTTCAATAGTCATGTTGTCTTCAATATGAAGGCAATGTGAGGCAAAGGAGACAATGTACATAATAATAAATATTTCATTCTTTTATCCAGAAGGTGTTTTCTGCCTGGTCAATGCAAAAACTGGATCCTCCACAGATCCAGTTTCTTATTCAGCAAAAGATATAAGCCTGTGCTTAAAATTATGTAGCTGCTAAAATGATCTTATATATAAACAAATCAGGTATTTATTAGAAGAAGCCTTCCAATAGGTGGGCAGTCCCATATTATGCATTTAAAAGGTTTTTTCCTTTTGGGGCACTGGAAATTTCCTTCCCCAGTGCCACTCTCCTATTATTTTGAGAGTAAATACACCACAGATGCTGGAGCAAGAGGCACGACTGATGAGAATCATCACTCCTCTTGAGGAAGCAGAGTCCCTATTTCCAACTTTTCCTACTCTTTTCTCCTGTCTTGGTCCCATACTATACTCAAGGAACCAAGAAAAAGAGCTATATTGGTTTTCTTTTTTGGATAAACAGTGCTGCATGGACGTGCTTTTAACGTGAAACATAAACTTTGTTCTGAAGGCATAGGATCATTTTCTAAGCATGGTGTTTAAATGGAAAATAGAGCGCTTGGAAAAACCAGTCCAAATTCCCTTCCCCAGATGCAGCCTCCTGATGTAGAATTCAGACTTAAACAGGGAAGGAGACCTTCTGCTGCACTGCAGACATAAACCTTTACTCAAGTTGCTGGAAAAGGCTCCGTGGCTTACATAGGTGAGACAGCTGTGAGGAAATACAGGAGGATTTGCTACAGGAGAGCTTGTCCAGTTTCCTGCCTGCAAAAAGATAGGACTTCAAGTTGATGGGCATCTTACTACACAGATGGCAATGAAACCGTTATGTTCTCCTTCCACACTCATCTCCTGTGTGCCAGAAACACAGGAAGAGGGAGGATCACCCAGTATATGCTTCTTTACATTTCTTTCTCCTCAGTCTTTTTTAGTTTGTTTTGGTTTTGCTTTGGTAGCCAACTGCATCTCCATGGATAGTTAAGATACTCAAAGCATTTCCTAACGTTGAGCTCCTCTCTTCTTAGCACTAAGCCGTAGCTAAACCTCTTCTGTCCACTTTGCAAAGCTGCATGTAGCTGAGGGTTTGAGAAATCTTAAATCTTATTCTCACTAATCACTAATGGGTTCCAGGCTAAGAATGTCAGTCTCACTGATTTGGCAAAAAATTTTACCTTACACCAGCAATTTACTCCCCAGTTGTCATTGTCTCGTTACCTAGGAGCTGCATGAATCTATTATAGCTGTTCTCAGAAGCAGATAATTTGTGCCTCTGTATCAACGCCCAGATGCCAAAATAAAGCCAAAGTGTTCTCAATGAGTGAACTGTGCTTGCATCTGCAGCTCTGGGACCGACCAGCCTTTCCAGAACAAGTCAGTGCAGCCCCTGACCTGTTGCGACTGGCACCTACCTTTTATAGCTGCAAGGGACCAAGACTGTAGGCAAAGATTATTCAGATAAGCATGTCCTGGCTGCAGTTTGAACATAGTTGTAGGGATGTGACACAGGAGTTACAATGGCACTTACCTCCTACCCTAGGCTCTCCTTTGTAGGGAGAAAGTCTCTGGGGACCAGCTAACCTGGCTTGAGGACAGATTTGCACCAACAGAGCAGGAGCCAGCAATCCAGAATGAAAATGTACACCTCCTCCTTAGCCTGCATGCTTGTGCTGATGTTAAATGCTGGCCCTGGAATACAGGTGATTTAACACTTTGCATGCACTGCTACATGCAGGCTGGCGACAAGAAGGCAGTTTTGGCTGAAACTGTAGCTGAATTCACCAACTCCAAACAGTACTGTTTCTTCTAGAAGGGAGTTTTAGTTATGTGATTTTCACTGTTTTGTTAACAGTTGTAAAGAGAAGTGGGAATGCTTGGAAGTGTTTGAGAGCTGACATGACAGAATGCAACAGCCTTTCAGTGTCTCAGTGGTCGGCTGTGTAAATTAGTAGCTAGACCATTTTACAAATGTATATTATTTACCCAGCAGATGCTGTTACAGTCTCTTGTGTAAATTCATAATTAGACTGTGTACTGTTTTGTGAAAATCCTTTAATAACAAAGGTGCCACTGGGTGCTGATATAATTAAATCAGCCCGTTTGAAACAACACTAGTTCGTCACTTCGACTTGGGCGATATAATATTACACATTCCTGTAAAAACAGCCAGAGAAATTGAGAATGATCAGCTACAAAACATCAGATACAAGGGATAATGTTACCCATTCAGTAGCTTTGGGTTTGGCATGAATCTAGTGTCACAGTTGAAAAAGTTGCAGCCAACATACCAACAGCACAGACAAAGAACAGATGATCCATCTCCTCTGCCATCTATCATGCACAGCGTTGCCAACTCCAGGGCTTTACTAGCACTGACATTTAAAACAAAGTATGTGTCAACCATATTAAATAATATACCAAGCTGTGGGTTATTAAGTGTGGGGTAATTTGACCACAGCAATTAAACTGAGATTAAAGAATGATAAAGGCAATGTTATATGCGCTGTTCAGTGGGGTTTTTGGAACATATGGAGTCCTGAATATTTCCAAGTCTGAAAGCCACATCAGATATTAAGGAGCATGTCAGTCGCAATCAACATCCTCCCCCTGTACCCTCCCTCCTCCAGTTCCCCCCCGCCCTGTGAGATGACGCTTTCAAATGGCAATAGTTTTCATTCTTCATATATTCAACCAAGGAAACATCTTCTGACTTGTGTCTCCAGACTGCAGCCCAAGGGACGTGTTAGTAAAGCAATGGTTTAACATGGTAGTGCACTAAAAACACACGATTTGTCAGACACTTTTGTAAGGCAACAGTGAGTGAGTAATCCATGGACAGTCACTGTGCACACAGGCCACAGACTCATTGGCAAACAGTTAATTTTCAGAACAATAAGCCTCTCTTTCGTCCTCAAAGGGTTTTGTGATTTGAGTCTAATGGGGAATTTGCATATAAACGTCTCTTCCCCTCCCCCCCCCACATGAAAGCAACTGTATTCAGTCCAGTCAAGTTAAATCCACAGAAAACTAAAACCTAAAGGGCATAAGGCAGCTCATCAGCAATCTGCTCTCACATCATGTCTGCAGGCATTTCCCCTTCCAACAGGGTGGTCAGACAGAGAAGCAGTTAAGACCTCAGGTCTACGACAGCCAACAAAAAGGGCACTGGAAAATCAGGGTTGGAATTTCCTATGTATGGCCGTATTCCTGGAAGTATTTTATTATTTAGAAGAAAAGACAAACTTATAATTGACGGTGAACTCACATTCCCAAATTACACAGTTACCAAGCATGCTGTGAAAATGTCCTCAGGTAGCTGGGGAACAGACTTGCTCAGCAATTGCAGTAAGCGTGGGTCAATTATAACGCACCTAGTTTTAATGTGCACAAATAAAGATCCTAATAAAATGATTGAAGCTCTTAATCCATTTATAAACAATGTCTCTTAGGATGATCCTGATGGAGAGAGCCACCACAATGCCCTCATAAATACCTTAGCCTTTCCTCTAATATTTCCAGGTGGCTACCTTTGGGACATCTTTGAAAATTTCAGGTAAACAACATTTCTCTAGTATTTGCTCGCCTCAAACAAGAACAACTCAGGTATACTAAATGGAGGTTTTTGAATATTCATCTGTATTTTAAAAGCTGTCTTTCCCAGGAAAAAAAAAAAAAAAGGCAGCAGAATGGTAAAGAAAATTTAAAAATTAGCTACAGCATTAAAGAAAAATAAAGCAACATTCTAGCAAAATATATATGCAGAAAAATACATACATTGAGATAAGAGAACCTCCATTTAGAAATGTCAAAAGAACCCTTAAAATATTCCCAGGACTCAAAGTAATATAAATGAGAAAAAAAATTAAAGTCCCCTGGAAATGATTGTGATATAAAACAGTCCACAATTGCTAAAAAAACCAAAAAAAACCCTGAAAAACCAAAAAACCCACAACATAGCCAGACCTGATAGGATGTTGACATTACTAAAAATGTAAACAGCTTACCTCTTATTTAAAGGCCTTTATACATATTAAAAAGAAGGCAATTTTTGCATACCTTTCCCTACTTGCTTATCTGTAAGCACATAAGTAGTTCTGTTGCAATAAATGAGGCTGCTCATATTCTTAAAGATGAGCACATATTTCATTCAAAAGGAAAAGGAAAAAGGGGAGGAAAAAAGGAAAGATTATTGAAATATGGAAGGAAGATAGCTCCATTACAGTGATCCCAAAGGAAGGAACTGTCAACACAAGCCCAGCCTCTGCACTGAAAATAATATCAAAAAAGTTAATAAAATTGTTAAAATCATAGATTTGTATGTTTTTATGTCCTTATCCAATGCATAACACAAAATGTATGCCCTCTGCATTCCATCTCTCTTGTTATTTTCATTGTCTTTCAATGTTACATTAATAGAATTCTTTTTCTAATTATATCCATCTAATCTTCTGAATTTAACTTCTCTTCTCTGGATCTTTGAACACTTCCCCAGTACTACACACCACTCTATCATCCCCAAATGGAATTTCCAACAGCCTATAAATTTGCTTTAAAAGAGGTGATCCTAATGTGGAATAAACTGTATTGACCTGTCCCGAAGACAAAATTTATTCTAAGAGAAGAGCACAGAGACCAGAACACAGTAGCCACAGAGACCTCTGCAGTCTGAGTCAGACAACCAGACGACTTTTATCCTCTTCTGAAAGTTTCCTCTGGGTTAGTTCACAGCATGAATCTACCGTGATACAATGACTATTATTAATAAGGCATCAATCATGAGTTAGACCTTCTCAAAGGAAAAAACAAACAGAAGAAATGGTCTCAGAAGTGAAGTTGACTCGTCATCATTCAGAAGAATTTCTGATGCCTCCAGGGATGTCCAAGTCCTAGTGCTGGTCCTAGACTTCAGACTAGGCCATCTCAGGGCCACAAAATCCAAACCAACAAATGCGTATTACCGGGTACTGGCTTTCTGCTTGTATGCTGTGTAATGGGCTCAAAGTTCCTCAAAGGGCAGCTCTTTCAAGAACTGGCCAGCAATTTTTATTCTGCTCTGTTATAAACTATTTGTCGACCTTTCCCATTTGCCACTAGCACTAGTACAGGCACATATTTTTTTCTCATTATTTATTGTTTCTATGCCTATAGATCATGAGAATTAAATAAAATACAGTAAAATAAACCAGACTTTTAAATACTGAACTCAGAAAAACTTCTCTCTACTGTAATAACAAATGCTAAATTTCATAGCACCTTCTTTTTAATAACTGAGCTATAAACCTCTCAATAACGAGCCTTGTAATGGAAATGCCAAGACTCCCTTTACTGCTGTGGCCTGAACTTGCTCCTATTATCAGCTATTTTTATCAGTTAGTTGATTATACATTAGAAAAATGACTGCTGGCAGCAGAAGTCCTGTTTCATTAGAGACACTCTTAAATACTCTATTGTGGCGTTACAACTGAGAATTAAAAGAAAGAAGAGCAAAAGAGAGTGAAAGAAAGGGTTAAAGAAAGAATGAAAAAAGAGCAAAACTAAGGGGCGAGGCAAAGGAAGAGAGAAATATGAGCAATGGATGACAATCTCCTGACTTGTCATTTTCAGCTCTCACTAGCAATGCTTAACTTGCAGCCCCTGCTCAGGCTGGGTTGGTTTTGGCCCTGGGATCTCTCTGCCACCTAGCCAGTGTCCTGTGCCACCCTGGAAATGTCAGCAGCTTCTGGGCTTTCCTGGGTAGCTACCTCTCCAGGTAGCCTTGGAGTCCGGAGCTCTGCAGGTCAAAGTCTACCACCACCGTTACAGGCATTATAAGTTTTCCTTCTTGTTCTAGAAACCTTGTGGATTCCTAGTCATTTCTGAGGGTTTTTCCTTCTCCCTGGTTTCCCTGAAGACTTCAACTGGCATATGTTCACCCGGTATATTGAGCTTGCAGATTCCTAAAGCTTTCTGTGTCCCAGCTTGAGATATAAGTGGTATGTATTACGTACCAGTTTAGCCTACATAGTTTACTCCCTTTCCTAAGCAAGTCATGAGTTTCCTTTAATGTTTTAACTCTGTCCCTGCCATGTTGAAAGCCTACATGATTTCCTGCATAAATAACATGTAACTAACTTCCAGCTGTGTTCTCTAGAGAAGCAGAAGAGGACACAGGGAAAACGTCAGTAGCTGGTCTATTCCTGAAAGAGCTTTTAGAAATACAAGGTGCAATGCAAACCAGAAATAGCCTATCTATTTTCTTCCCTTTAAAAAGCAAACCTAAAACCTTTTCAACTTTATATTAAAATGCCATTAATGGTATTATCTGTGCAGGTGCAGCTACATACTGAGTGTCCTAAAGATATGCTGGCATGCTCTCTATCCTTGTGTTAGTCAGTGGGAGCTGGGACCATTTCTGCAAAAATCCTGCATTTCAACAAGCACTTTCACTTAACAGCAATGTTATGATGTTGCTCAACAGTGAGATACGATAAAGGGAATATATAAGACAGTTACAATACACTGTATGACTAATTATTGAAATGTGCAGACATAATCCTTTGACCTTGAAAAAAGTGCAAGTATTTGTAAATATAATTATGAAGGGCACATGGTTGCAACATGATGACAAACAATAGTAAACATGCAAAAGGAAGGACACTCAAAGAGGCTTTTTTTGCATGTGCAGAAATTCTACATTGTTTTCCTTGTTAGCATCCCAGGCAGCATCATGCATATGCAGTTAATCATGTCTTTGTTTATACAGACACATTACAATTACATTCAACTTTTCCTAACTCTTCCACATTTAAATGACAACCATAATGTTGACCATACGACAGAGCCAAATGCTGTCACGTAAGGAAAGAAAATATAATTCCTGTGGATCTTGTCTCAGCTACAAGATGAAGAGGCATTAATTACATGACTTTATAACCCTAATCTCTCAAAAATACTTTTTAGCACTGTTCCCTTCAAAACTTCAGAATTTAGCCCACTTGCCGCTCAAACTGCTTAGAAATCCTAAAACCTTTTGTGATCCTGCACTGTAGACAACTTCTTCCTGACTCGAGCAGAGCCAAGATTAGACCCAAAGCAAGCTCTGTCCTCAGCCTTTGCATACAGATTGTACTGCATTTCTTCCAGTCTTCAGGGACCAAAAGCCAGCAAGACCCATATCCCTTAAAGACAAGCACTCATCTTCCCAAAGGACTCCTTGTTCCACTTTTGTAGCCCAAAGATGCTGGGAGAGTAGGAAAGAACACTAAAGAGACAAGAAGTAGAAATTAGATTACCTTTTTATATATTCAGTCTCTACCAAATTCCCTGCCCCAGGTCTCTGATCCCCTCAAGAAAGACCTCAAGAAATATTTCTGCCAGGAACAATGACTTTCATGAGAGGGCAATGAGCTTTTCACACACCCACACTGACAGAATACATATTTGTGTGGTTGCCCCTCTGGCAGAGTAGTAATTTGGCACAGGTTTTTTTTTTTAAAAAAAAAAAGAAAGGAAGAAAGGAAGAAAGGAAGGAAGGGAAAGGAAGGAAAGGAAAGGAAAGGAAGAAAGGAAGGAAGGGAGGGAAAGGAAGAAAGGAAGAAAGGAAGAAAGGAAGAAAGGAAGAAAGGAAGAAAGAAATCAATCTTTTTTTTTTTTTCCTGCAGAGAAATACAGTAAATTAATCAATGATATAAGAAGGTCTATGCAAAAATGCTTTCAGCAAGATGCATGTTGCATCCCTCAGTCAGGCAGCCCCATTAATATGAGTGAAGGTGAGCCTTTGCCTCAGAGTTTCACAGTAAGTATGAGCCTCACACACTTAGCCACAAGGCAAGTGTATCAGAGATGTATTCTAGGGCAAGAGCACTGAAGCAGAGGATAGAATAGCATCACTCTTAAACAAAGCTTTTGTGGTTACAGAACAATTATAAGAGCTTTCATAAAACTGCACTGTTCTATTAAGTAGAAAAAGTCTCCTCCACAGTGTTGCGGAACAGCAATTCCCACAAGTGACTGAAGTATAGCTGCTATCTTTTTCTTTTTTTCCTTTTTTTTTTGATAGCTTTAATTTGCTTGTTCTTTATGTTCATTGGCAGCCCTGCTATAATGTATCTTTACAACCTATTGTCTTAGGTAAGATTATATCAACAGCTCCAGATGGACCACTGTTAAAAATAAATTCTGCTTTCCCTTATCATTGACGGGAATCACATTTACATATTCTGCTGGTGGAACTGATAATGCACCAGATGATTAATGTGCCTCGATGTACTGATACCTGTAGACTGCTTGATCAATGTCTTGCAAAGAAAGTGTCTTTCATTCAGTATACTCAGAGTCCAAAAACACCCTGTGATTAATGTAACTAAATGTTTAGGGTCAGCTGAAGCTACAGTTCTTGTTCCTGATTCAATATCAAACTAAAGATAGGTCACAGGAGAGTGGATTAGTCATGTGAAGAAAAAGTCTGAGCATGCAACTTCAAACTATTTCCTTAAGGGAAGCTACAGAAGAGTTCTAGCATTTTTTAGTTACTGCTACAGTCATCTGCACCATTTTTCACCTCATTGTTAAACAGAACAGCCCAACAAGCTAAGCCTTTTAATGCCAGGATATTTTTCAGTATAAAAATAAGTGGGTTTGATTCAGTCCTTAGCATTGAAGTTTGGATTTATTCAGATTTACTTATTACAGTTAGTGAACCATGAATATCCAAGTCTCTGAAGTTATTCCCCAAAGAAAGCACTTCTTACAGTTGGAAGATAACAAAATATCTAATGAACGCTAGACCTTTTCCTAGTTTTTCTTGATCAGCTGGAGTAACACTGACTATTTCTGCTTGTTCTTACAACAGCTGTTTAGTGTCTCGTTAAAAATAGATGGGAGGTATAGGAAACACAGGGACCTGCTGAGGGATGGCTTTCACTTCCACTCGTACTCCTTTACTCTTCTCCTCAAATGCATAGGACATATAAGAGCCATTCAGCCAACAAGGCAAAATGTCTCCTCTTGCCACCCTACCAGCTCTTTTCCCATCTTCGTCCCATTCCAACCACATCCCTGACTAGGAGGCAAGAAAGTAGGCTAAGGAAAGAGACTTAGAGTTACACTGTCAGCTAGCTCCCTACATGGGGAACTTGGTTGCCTTAGGCTGCCTCCATAGTCATAGAAAGTCCTTGAAATTAAGTGAGATGAATCCAGGCCAAAGTATAGCATGCTGGGAACAGATAAAGACATCTTGTAGGACATACACATGTTGGAGAGCTGGAATGACTAGTGGTTCCCAGGAGAATAAAGGTGATGTGCAGCTCCCTTAGTCCCACCTGCTTCTGCACTGCACCTCCCCCTTTGCAGCTCAATACTCACCTTCCACTCTGTAAACACAAACGAGTAAATACCGTTTACGCTGATGCTATGTCCTTTTGGTAACTCATGTCCTCACGCTTTTAGACAAGACCTCTATAACATCAGTTGAGGACTGTTTCCTGAGACTGACTTACACGTGGCTACTGAGATGACCAAAACCTCTCTGCTGTCAGACCAGGCAGAAGTCAAGTGCTGGGCTCCTGTGGAGAAGACAGCACATTAAAAAATAAAACACAGTGCTGTACTAGTAAATATGCCAAAAGAAAGGAAGAAGGAAGAAATCGTCACATTTTCTAATCCGAACACAATAATTTATCTCTTAATTAAACAATAAACTAAGTTGATACAGAGATTTAGGGCTGAGCTGTACCTACCCTCTGTGCAAATGTGCTTGGGAAGAGATACAACAGAGAGAGCCTTTCCTCTCCTCCCATGTGCTCACCAAGGGAGCAGAGAGATTTGCTTCAGCTGCCACCGCTCCCTCCACCAGGTCCAGCCTATGTCTGCAGGGCACCCCCCTCCAGTCCACCCCACTTTCTGCCATGGGTACACCATTGGTGAGAGTGGAAGTGACAGTAAATGTCACTATAGCACCTCAAAAGCCTAACAGATGAATCATCGGACCACCCTTCACACACCAGAGGCAATGCCTTGTCAGCATACAGGATGTATCCTGAACTATATCCAGCCCCACTGATCCAAAAACTTCTTCCTATGCCATGCTACCTCTTATGTTATTGAGTTGCCTCTCTTGCTGCCAGGCTTCACAAAGCAATTAGTGACAGAGGAGAGGACACCATCTCATATACAACATCTGGCAAAAAAGAAAGAAATTGTGAGATCCACCCTGCAAATTGCTGGTTTGCAATGTAGTTAATCTTATAGACCAAAACAGTCTCAAGAGTAAGGCAATAAAAGAGCAGGTAAGGAAATAGATTACTCAGGAATTGTCACTCCTCTCCACATGTCCTCAGAACTGCCTAAGACACCACTAAAAGTGTAGCCTGGGCCTCAAATTCCTGTGTTGCAAATGTGCATCTCCGCCAGCAAAACCCAGCCTGCTACTTGCTGAAATTCCCAACTGACAAAGGCTTCAGCCACTGACTCTTCTAAGCAGCTGATACATTTGCATACTGTATAAAGGAAGATGACAAGCCCAGTACCAAGTTTACACTCGTGAAATGTAATCAGCTTCAGCAGCACCATTTCTGACTTTCCTTTCAGCAAACAAAGGCTTCTGGGCTGTGTCTTGAACTGCAGTGACGCACAGGACATTCATTACCCTCTTTCAAATGTTTTCCTTAAACACAGCTTAATAAGCCACTTCATAATTGCATTGTGGACTTACAGCATTATAACTGATGATAGCTTTCAACTTAAAGAAACTATAAGAAGCTCTGAGACTGTATTTATTATTCAAGAAATACTCAAGACTAATAAATGTATCCTTAATACTAATATAGCTGCAAAAGTTAATGCATAAAAAATAACTATTATGAAAAGTATTATCAATAATTTTAGGAATAACGTACATGCATAATGAATGAATTTTGCCCAGGGGTAATAGCTTGCATCTTGGCCTGATTTAGTATGGAGAAGCTCTTCATTATAATGAAAGGCAGAATTATCACATAGTATATCTGCTAGCTTTATCACTGCTTGGTAGGATCCTAAAACTGTCATCAAAATGTTAAAATTACACTCATTTAAATGATCTCTATAATACAGAACTATGTGCATGTGGATTTATTGCCCTCAGAATAGTGTGAACAACTTCACCATCACTGATTGGTAAAACATTAATTATTCTGCTATAAATATATACATCAAAATAAAAGAAGATGGCACTTTAAAAGAGGGTAGACTTGAGAAAGAGACTTTACCAAATATGCTGTCTTGATTTTAAGCACGGATTGAATTATTTATTTGTCATTTGAATGGTTTGGGCTTTTCCTATTTAATTTCTCGGGTATTTTTGTAAATGACACTGGCATAGGCTGCTAAAGCATAAAGGATTTTTCATTTCTGAGAACTAGATTTGATTTGTTTTTTTAAATGCCACAGTACGAAGTTAAATGTGACTTCCTTGCTTTGGGAAGAAGTTCAAGTTATACAGTGCAATCAGTCCCTGAGGAAAGGCTTAGGAGTGTATCTCTTAAGAGAGTAACTCTGTCTGCAAATACCCAAATCAAATGCAATAATAAAATGGAGTTGCTTTATAGTCAGAATAAATGTATTGGGAAAATAAGTGAAGGTTATGTACACATTGTCAAGTTTAGTGTAAACAATATATCCTCAGCACAAACAATTACATCTCTTGCAAGGTTCTGCTACTATGTTAGAGATTTTATTGCACATCGCCAGTAAATCTGCTTTTCGTCATCAAATACCATTTAATTGCATACAATGAGTCTTATTAATGCACAATATAGCAATGTTTTAAATTATATGGGCCCACAATGGATTACATAAAATATGAACACTGTGTTGCTCATCAAAAACTTTCTCTTTATATACTTCATACGTACCAACATTATTTAATTAAAACTATTTGTTAGAAAGAATAAACCTAATCTAGTCTTATCTTTAGAGAGACTTCAATATAGCCTTTAAGGTTCTGATTCTGCAAGGATCCCTCTGCCCTTTCACATTTAATTTTAAGGTCTTTGGTTTTTAAGATTTTCACACTTGTAATTCAGCAAACACAAAAATTTGCAGTTATGAAGACCAGAACAGAAATAACATCTCATACAGTAAGTACCTTCCTCTATCTTGTGTGTTAACAAATTTATTTAAGTAATTTTGTAACGTTGACAAACCTATAATGCAATATATATAAAGTGCTGGCAAACTGGGAAAGAAGGCACATGTATGTGCATATAGTTTTCTTGTTTAGTAGAAAAAAAATAATAATAAAATGAAAATAACAGTTGACAGGGGAATTCTCACATTACCAAACTCAGCAAAATCCTGAAGGAAAGGCCAGTCTGATAGAATATTACTAATTATTAATTGGTTGCTATTATTATAACATTGTGGAACCCTCAGATATATTTGCAGGGTACCTGATCCAGAGGCGACAAAGTCCTCTAGTTTTTCCACAAACTTCAAAGGGTTTTCACCTCTCTGCCTTGGTTTTATAGGACTAGGACTACTGTGAATCCATGAATCGGTTGTAAACTACTCCTTCAACTTCATCCTAGTCCAAGTAGGATTTACCTAATATCCTCTAATGGGAAATATTTCAGCTCCAGAATGAGCTCAATTCTGTTGCAGCTCATTAGAAATGCTATCCTTTTTCACAAAATGCTCAATTCTATAAAACCCAACTACATTTCTCTTTAAAAAGAAGAAAAAAGATAAACATCTCTGCTGTATTCATCTCAGGCAAATTAGTTTCTTCAAAAACACGAGTATATTGGGAGAAACACTTGGAAATGATTGCTGAAGAGGAAGGTTGCATGGGGTACATCTTCTAAGACATTGAAGAATGGAAGCAAATGGGAGTGAATGAACAAATTAATGATTAAGGAAGATTTTTTTTTTATTTGTGCTGGAAGCTCTGTCCAGCTTGGCCTCCCAGGTTCGAGCAATCTTTCACTGTCAACATAGGCCATGAGATTGATTCAATTAAGATTAGCGGCACTAGAGAAAAAAAGTGGCATGGTTTACTTTTGATTAGTATTGTCTTTCCTCCCATCTCACAGCAGCTGTGACCCCTACAACCAAGATAGTTTAAATATATTAGGTGATGAAAGTAAATCATTTGTCCGGTATGTATAAGCACAAGAGGAAACAAGCTTAATCGCCACTTATATTTTAGATGTTTTTATATCTTTGTGAGGATTCTCCTTCCCATTTCACATATTGAATTTAATTTACTTATGATTAACTCTTACTCATATCTAAAATAGTGGCAATGCTACAGTGCTGGAAAAAAGGGGCAGGGTGCTAAATACAGTTTACTGCATGAAGTAGTGTAATTCCCAATATAATTACCTTTGAAGGTGGATTAGTTTCTATCCCTCCTGCATCTGAAGTGCTTTAAGAGTATATAAAGGACACTTAGTTCCCATATCACACATTAGCAGGTAGATTACATTTGAAAATTAGCTAGATATTCAGGATGTTCATCTCCCTGCTGTCACTAGCATGGCCTACATTTTCTGCTGGTACAAATGGGATAAACTGTCTTGAAAACAATAGAACCAGACATACTTAGAGTAGATGAGAATTTGACTGAAAGCCTCGGTTTTTTCCTTATACCAGAATGAAGAAGGAAGCTAATTCTCACATTACCCATTCTAGAGAAAAATGTTATGGCATTTTTTCTGTTTTTCACAGTCTCCCAGGACACAGAAAGATGAAATCACTTAAATCAGACAGCTATCCTAGGCTTCATGGTAACACAGATAATAATAGGTAAAGGAACACTATTTGCTAGTGTGGTTATGTTTTTGTCATTGTATAAAAAGGCTTTATTCAGTTCAATGGAATATACGATAAATTTAGTACACAGTGTACATATGTATGGTGCCTTTACATTTCTAGAGCTATCTCTAAATCAAAAGTTAATTAATATATTTCTTTTAATTAAAAACAAACAGAAAGAACCAAATCGCACCTCTAACTATCATAACACAAAACCTCTGCAGACCAATATTAACGAACAGTAGCTTTCAAGAACATTGTCTTGGCCAGCAAAGGCCTGATTCTGACACAGCAGGGAAGTTTCTCCTGACTTATGCTAAGATTTCAATCATGGCACAAAGGTTTACTTAGTAAAAGGTACTTATTTGCACTCCCAGTGTTTTATAGTAACATACATAAATCACAAGTTTTTTTCTGAGATACCTGGGGCAGGATCCTTGTATGGATCCATGCCAAATAATACTGATCGAGGGTTGATGGGTAAAGGACATGAACATAGCCTTTTATCTTTGCCCCAAATTCATATTCCAAACCAGTCTCAGCAGTGAGTGTAATGAAATCAGAAGTCTCAGTTTGGTCCCTAGTGGCATTAGTTCACATTATAAAATCATTACACATCATTTGACAATGTTGTGCACTGTTAGCATAGAGAAGAACTTGTTCTGTGTCTCTGGGGGGGGGCAGTCCCCACAGAAAAGATCAGGTTTGTGTGTGATGAGGAGGTGCGGCGAGGAGTGCAGCTGGCTGGTTGATAATGAGCACTTTGATGTTTAGCGTTTTTAGTCCCTTAACACTCATCAAGACCAATATTTGTCAGAATACAAAGAGGGAAAAAAGTCAAATTGTTGTTTTCTAAAAGGGCAACTGAGTAACATTTACCTAGTACAAGTTTAAAGGGAAATTCAGATGTTGGAAAATACATGGAATCTATTAAAACACCTTTGTCTATTGCTATTCAAAACATCTTTGACTATTGCTGTGCTGGAACTTCAACATAGAAACATGGATGTTTTCCTATTTCTTTTCTTTTTTTCCCTTTTAAAGGCAGATTTACAGCATAACATCTGATCTCATACACTTGTCACCGTGATATTCTCCAAAGGCCCTGAAAGACAACGGATCCTTCCCAGTCAAGCAAAAGAGCGAATGTTTGCAGACTTGGTGTCTAACTACGCATCTGCGGGTATACGAAAACACAGCCAGAACATGCCTCAGTTCACAATCTCCCCAGCGGACAGTGGGCCGTTTGTAGCCCACTTGCACAGCTTGCAATGGCATATCTTTAATTACTAGGAAAGAATCCAATCTTTAATTGTAGTTGAAGAAATAAGTCTCTTTGCAGGCCACGGATCATGTTCTTTCTCAAGTGAGATGAGCTGCAACCGTAGTCGGAATATGAAAAAAGCAAGGACAAATCACTAAGCAGTTAATTAGCTCTGCAGTTTTAGTTAAAAGCTATGTTGTCTTTTTAGTCATGGAAAAATCACCATTCCCAAGAGCATGGCAGGAATTATGTGGACAGCTGTTAGAAAACCCAGTCCCCAGGGGTCACCTAGAGCATCATGACTGCAAAAACTAAGGATGGTAAAGTCAGGTAAAGCTGGGTAGAAGCCGTCGATTAGCTATAGCATGAGTACTTTTTCCTGTGTTGGTCCCATGATGACTTAACTGATGCAAGTCAGGACCAGACAGTTGTCCTGTCTAAGCCACGTGCTCCTGTCCTGTGCCTCCCTGCTCCTCCAGTGGAATGAAATGGCTCAGGAGGGGGTCAGTCAGGAGCCACGGCCAGGACCATGCTGGGGATAGAGGAGTGGAGAGAGTAGCACCGCAAACCTACTTGGACAGGTCTAACCACAGCAGAACCACTGCCTTACTAAGCTACGTATTGTACAATCTTGGTTCTGGCCTACCATAAGCATTACAGCAGTTTAAATGATTTACAGTAGACTGCAAGGCCTGTTGTCACATTCTTTGACAGAATAGAGGACTTTGGGATGGAAAGTGTAAGTCTGGATCTCAATGGTAGCCATCAGCCTAGGGCCCACAAAAGCCATGGCTCAGGCCTTGAACACTGTTAGCTTCTGGATTTGGAGGCATTTTCATTAAGTTGCATTTCCCTCTCTTTCATCCAGTTCTGAAGTTCTCATTTTATTTGGGCTTTTGGCTCATTTTCATGATTTGCCCTGAAACTAACTTGCCACTGTTCACTTTTATTTTTAAGACTAATGTTCTGATACAGTCTCAGTACTCAACCAGCCTGAGTTTTAAATAGAGCACCACTTATGCTGCTACAATAAAATTAGGAGACCTGACAATAATAGACATGTTTTAGGTAACTATAAGCAGGTTTATCCACTGTTCACTTCAGTGTAAATGTTTTCAAAGCAAAATTAGGGAAACATATTAAAGAACTTATTGTTCAAAATTATTCCAAGCCTCTAAACGTTTCTGCTTTAAATTGCTTCTCCAGCAGCTGTAGTCTAAGAGGGGGGAACGGGTCCTGGAGATATCTGGCTTCATTCACCATTCACTCTTAAATGGTGTAACAGTTTTATGGCCTTTCCCTAATGATCACCCATTGTGTAGTGGATTGCCAATCAAGGATCACTTAATGACAAAACAGAATAATTTAACCCCTATTCAAATGACAATGCCCAGAATTGCCCACGTAAATGTCTTGACACAACAGAGTTGTACAGAAAGTTTTTCAGCTGAATGAGGTAAATAACATTAACAAGCTATTATCCCGTAGCTCTTCCTCGCCAGTTACAAAAGACTGACCTTTGAACTTTGAACTTTTTCTTTGACTGATCGCGACCATTATAACATTTGTGTTCGTCATTTAACACTGCAGGTGTAGCCACTTACAATACCTAATAAAATGAGTAGGCTTCGAGGGAGGAGAAACTCGGGCTCACAGGAACAAAACCGCAAGAATTAGCAAGGGCATTTCAAAAGGATTAATGTCCCGTAATTCTCCAGCAGCACTAACAGGCCTGACAAAGTACGTTTCGTTGCTTCCGTTGACCCACTGAGGACAAATTCTGTCGACTCCTGGAGCCATTGCGGGAGCTGGGCGCCTCTGGCCAACGGCTGGCTGGGAGCGCTCCCTCGCCAAGGAGCTGAGGCTCCTGCTTCTCCACCTTTCTCCCTGGGTTGTCACCTGTGACTTTAGTGTTTTGGATTCTGACTCTCACCAACCATCTGGTTCTAAGGTTACTTTGAAAAATGTCACTTGGGTTGCTAAATCACGCAGATAGTCTTAAAAACATTGCACTGCTGTAAGTGCCACCAAGAAACAAGTGCATATATGTAGTGTGCTCATTCAGTCAGGGAAAGTTAACAGTATCACTTCATTTAAATGACTGATTACAAGCTTATGAAAAAGATGAAACGAAGTGGTTGAGCATGATGACAAGAATTGATGGGCAGGAGGTCTGTAAGTACCTGCTATTTCAGTAGAACTTCTTAGAACAGACTTAGGAAGAGAGAGGAAGTATTTTCAAATCAGATACTACTCCTAAGGATCCGCAATAGGCCAACGGGCATTTTAGGAACCACACAGAAACTAAAATTAGTGAATGCATTGCTTGCTTTAAACCACAGCCTGGGGTTTATTCAGCTGTCACAGTGTACAAGGCAACTGCTCTGCACCTTGTTCCATGTTTCTGAAAGTGAATGGGAAGACAACTTGCATAGCATCAATAATATGTGCTACACAGTTCCAGGACAGCAAGGTAAGCACCTTACAGTTTCCCTGTGATCTTTACACTTTTTTTTTTAACTGAAAGAAATTAAAGGGAAGTGCAAAAATAAGTAAAATGTTATTACTTTTATTGGGAATTTTTAAATAGAATCACTTCTGTCATTTTATGACTCTTGTGTTTACTTCCTAAACACACCCAAATTATTTGATTTCACTGTTTTTCACAGAAGGTGAATTTAAAAGGCAAATCAGTACCACACAACCACTTATTGGAACCAGATTTTAAACTCGCACAGTACTTATAAGACTCACCTTACAAGAACAGGCACAATATCTTTTGATTTATGTGGATAGTCCGAAATAAGCCACCTACATTCCAGATCCAAGTTTCAAAATTATGATCAATTCAGTGAGAAAAACATGCACAATGTGTTTGTCTAGTAACAAATTTAAAGATATTTGAACACAGTTGTAGTTTTACTGTAATTACCGAAAGAAGTTAAGTTGATCAAATAAACTGTTCACTTTGAACCACTCATGCAGTTCTATTTTAAGTAATTGAAATAATGACTTTATTACTGGTTTGAGCTGAAAATAACATCTAATAATGTAATAATATTTTATATAATTAGCATGTATAGGAGCTAATCTAATGTAAGAAAAAATGTAAAATAGATAAAAAATTATTATGAATGGCCACTGAACATCAGAAACCTCAAGGGGAATTTGGGATTTCTAAACCTATATTATTTTAAAAAACTTTTTTTTGCCATCTTTTCTAATGATGCCTCACAAAAGCAGACTGCACCCTGACCCCATCAAAAAGGGCACACAAATCTGCTCCCTTGAGCAGCTACTATAGTCACATGTACATAAGTATTATGAAAAAAAGCAAGGCTTCATACCTTATAACCAACCAGATAAGTCTTAAAGACCTGGTCATGGAAACCCAAGCCAGAACTGGAGATAGTGCTCCTGTCTTGGTATGTAAATACTCAGTAATTCAAGTTAAACCACCTCTCTGTAGTGTCAGAATGGATGGCCCGGGGATCCAAATGGGGATCAGCAGACCTGCCCTTTTTAGTCACTACTTTATTTAAAGAACTAGTCCGGAGTGTCCAAAAGTCTATGAATCCTCAGCAGGTTATCTGAATGAGATGGTCTTTATCATGAAAAAAGACACAAATCCAGCTTCATGATACACGTCTTTCTGGCAAGTTCCGTAGGGTTGATAAAGGAAGAAAGATAGATCTATTATTTTCCTTTCTGAGAAGAAATTAGATGTGTGTTCCCGAGCAGGCATGTCGCTGCCTCTCTGCTTCCCCTGCAAGGAGAAGATATTGCAGCATTAAAGCTACCAGGACAGCTGGGCCAGACACAGTTCCCACGCAGAACCTTCCAGCTGCAATCCAGTTAGTAAATCTGCACCTTACTAATGTACCGCACACGTTGATGAAGAGAAGAGGAAAAAAAGCCTACAATGCAATTACAGTGTTGACTGATTCAATAGCAGGCACCTCCCACCATTTCTGGTGTAAATGTATCAATCTCCAGTAAGGAATGGAATCCCGCTGCCTCTGTTTTCTTCCTATTTTTCATTAGCTTTCTTGTGTTTAACATAAAACACACACACACAATGTACCAGAAATAGTTACGTACCTCACAGTATAGGTTGGATACGTCAAATAATTGCCTACAGCGTCCCTGACATGATTAGCAAAGCGCTGAGGGAGAAGGGTAAAGAAAGCTTGTAAAGAAATCTATGCTTATTCTACAGGTGGACATCACTTCAGTTGTCAGTTTTGGAATAGATATATGGGACGCATAAATATACACAGCATGTACGTTAAAGTACTCTTTTTTAGGCAAAAGAATCGAAACAGAAGTTTAGGGAAACACGAAAATCGCTTAAAGCCCCCAGCTTTACTATGAGACATGCACAAACCGCTGTCTCTTCTAATAGGGCTCTCAATTTCCCCGGAATCCTCTGTTGCAGGTTACTTAAACTATCTGGTGTCAACCACACACCCTGGCCATGCAGCCCCGCAGTGTAATGCTCCAGCTTACTGCAGGGCAAAGACACACATTGTCACATATGGATCTGACATTGCCTTATCTCGGGCCTTTTGCTGTTGACATTTGTCACCAGTTCAAAACTTATTATAGCCACCATCTCCGTTTAAATTTACAGATACGTTTTAATTAATGGGGGAAAATGTGTTTATCTCCTTCAAGCAGTGCCTGGGTTCCAAGCATTTGTTATCTTTGGTGTGAAATTTAGGCTGACAAGAACCAAGGCTTCCCAGGCTGCAGCTCTGCGCTGTGCCAGTGGCCAGGCGGGAGCGGGAGTGGGCCCGGGCCCGGGCGAGGCCTCGCCCGCTGTGGGAGCAGGGGGGAATGGGGAGGAATGAGGGGGAGCAGGGGGTATCAAGGGGGAACGTGGCAGGGTGGCAGCCGGTGCTGGCAGCCGCCAGGCCCTTCGAGAGTGCCAGGCCCCACGCTGCGACTGGTGAGCTGCACAGCGCTGCTGTCTAACGAGGGCCCTGCTTAAACAAGTGTGCAGAGCACATCTGCCCGGGCTCTGGGAGCTGGGCCTGTGTGACCAATTCAGCGTCTGAGAGTTAAATTAATGGCAAAGAGTTTAATTGTGAGTAAACAATGCCACATTAAGGAGCAGTAAACACAGCAGTAGGGACTAAAGGGCTGAGTATTCAAGCACAGATGTGGCTGCTTCAGTGCCTTCATTAATGATCTCCCTCGGTCTGTACCTTCTGACTGTGCTTTCAGCACTGTTAGCCATTTAAAGGCACTGCTTCCCTTCCCAGCTCCTGCTGCCATTCTAACACCCTCTCAAGTGCACAAACCGCCCGCTGCTGGGTGGCAGGCGGCCTGCAGCTAGGCTGCACCCCCTGGGCACCCCAGCTCACCTTCTGCTGCCAGGAACCTCGGCGTGGGATGAGATACTGCCCACCACCCACCCACACGCTGAGAGGTAGACAGAGGTGGAAGCATCAGCTCCAGGAACTTGATCAGACAGCATCAAGAGCTTGCTAAACACCTGTATTATTTTTTAAATAATGACATGTTTCTTTCTTTAAAATTGTTGATTGACTAAATGTGTATGTCATGTACCCACGAACACAGAGATCTGGGCGGCCTAGGTACAGACAATTTGGGAACAAGGACCTGGTGGGGATGAATATTTACCCAGACTCTGACTGCCCTTGAGCAAATTGCCCCAACTTTCTGGGGCTAAACCTGAGGGAGTCAGAGCAGTTAATACCATGACCACTGCTACCTTAGTTTGCTCCTTCACAAAATGGGCAGAGTCCACATTCATGTGAGCAGGAGGCTGTGGGGTTTATCTGCAGATCCTGTGAAATGGTACAAAACACACACCAGCTGAATAAAGTATATGAGGGGAGATACCGACTTCTTGTTCATCATTTTGTTTCTCTGTTTTCCCTTTACTCCCATTCTCATTGCTTATTGATTTTTTTTTCCAGCTGACATACAAGCGACAGCCTACATTAAGACAACAGCAGCTGAAGCATCAGTAAAGTCAACATCACTATATACCATTAAGAAATCTGCTGTTTGATCATGCACGTTTACCCCTCCAAGAAATGCGTTGGGAAAATGCAACCTCTCCTGAAGGGGGACTAGTACTAGGTGGGCAGGCTTCAAAAAATGCTTCCATGCATGATGTCCAGGAAGAGAATCCCTTTCAAAAACAGTGAGACGGATGAGCTGTCATCAACCCACTTCATACCCTGCTTTGCAGGGCACTCATAAAATGGGAAAAGGACAGTTCTGGTTTGTTCAACACAAGATAAAAATGTATAAAGATGACTGACATGAAGAAACTGGAAGTGTGGTAAACTACTTGAAACATACGCTTCTGGAAGTACTAATCTACTAGAATAACTCAGTCGTGTGTATCCTCTAGTTGCTGAAAGACTAACCACCACTTTAAAACAATTGAAATCCATACATATTGTAAGTATAAGCTTTTAATTAATTTGCCATATTACATGTATCAACAGCTAGACAGAACTGCAGCTTAACAGCAATTTATCTTCAATCTGGTTTTGAAGCCAACACAAATATTTCTTCATTTCACCCTGCTTTTGACTCACTATATAAGTAGAAGCAAAAGGGCCCAAACCACTGCTGGCATTAACGTCACAAAAGGTGTAACCTGGTTTACATCAGCGGCACTGACTCTCCTTGTGCCAGCAATGAACTGGGATCCCTGTCTTCACTTGTGTCACTCCGCAATTAAAAGAATTTGATGTAAGAGTAATTATGAATGAACTCATCAGACTGTCACTCTCACATGAAATGACATGGGCAACAGGCTTGCACGGTCCTGAGGCTGCATTTTGACTGCTAGGCAGAGGCCTTCCCCCTTTCTGGTTAAGGAAAATTAACTGTGCTCTCTCACCAAAGCTACATGCACTGTGCAAACCACAGACAAAGGTTCCCACTGAGGTGCTCTCACTTCTGAACTCACCATGGAACAGGGGCCTCTGCTCTGTGCTGACAGCAGCTCCCTCCCACAACGCAAGCCATGGAAGGGTCAAAGCTCCAGCTAGGCTTCTCCTCCTCCACGAGTAGGACACTCACCAATGCTACTAACAGTGCAATTGAACAGAGAGAATTAAAAACAAAACAAAAACCAACAACAAACCACATCACCACCACCCCCAAAGGAGAGAGAAGAAAAAAAAAAGGAACATGTGAGGGAATAAAGGACCTCCCTGCTTATTCTGTCCAAGCTTTTCTGTTGAGATTGTCACCAAGATTATTACCAGTGTTTTGTGCTGGTGAACACAGGCACCACCTACTTTCACTTGGCCATTGCATCAGCATTATACAAACAAGGCTCTTCACTTAGGCTTGATGTGAGCGGGTAAACAAGGAATTCCCTCTATCTTTTGCCATTCAGCCCCATACAAGTATTAAAAAGGCAAATCTCCAAAATCCAGGTACTCAAACCTGAGGAACAGTTGCAGAAGGGCAGAAATCTTCAACAGAGGCCCAAGTGAAAAGAGAGGCAACCTTTCCGAGACAGCCGGTCCATATTTGTATTCTCCAGTTTATTCACTGTTCCTCTGATTATTTCATTAGCTCTTCACTTTTTAATGAGTGTAATCCCACAACTGCCCAAGCATGCACACTACACAGCCTGTCCCTAGAAATTATCTCCCTCTCCCTTTTATAAAAGCTTTCTCACAGACTGCTCCACGCTGTACACACACATCCATGTAGCTAACACAATTTGCCAATTTGCCAAAGGGCAAAAAACTCTAAGCTCCCTTTATTTGCCTTGCTGCTGAGTGATCTCAGCCCCAGTGACTTAAGAGTCAAGCAGCGAGCTGTGGGGAGATGCCATGCTGCAGCTAAACTCACCTCAGCTGCAAGCAGCAGAGCTGCCATCTTGCTAATCAGCTTTAATTTAGCTGTCTCACAGCTTCATAAGTAAATAAAGACTTACTTAGTGTCAGAAATATCAGTATTTAACTGTAGAGTTTAAAAAAAAGTGTGGTAATTAAAAGAGTGCCACAAATCACAGCTCTGTGCAATCCTAACAGATTGTAGGGTTTGCCTTTCTGAACCTCTCAGCACGTTTAGAAACTTGAGTAAAACAACAAAAGGTGTTAACAGCTTTAAGGGGAGCACCATGCTGATAGATTACCCATTATGGATATCCACTCACAGCGAAATGGCAAATAGATTTGATCAATTCGATTTTAATGTAAAGTGGATCTTTAAAAAAACAGCAATGAGCAAAGAGAAGACCTTTTGTTGGTAATGTGTCTGAAAAAAGCACTTAATTGAGGTCACAATACTATTAGCAGTTATCACCATCAATAATTCAGCCTTATTTATTACTACATGGTAAAGTTCTGTCAAACAGGAATCGTTCAGGCTTTGTTATACATGTTAACATGAAGCTAGCTGTTGGATGATTGGTATATATTTCACCAGCTGCTCAAAACTGCGGGATAGCAAGAACTAATGATATTCTTTCTTGGTCCTTGCATTACACAATAGTTAATTTGCTGTATGCAGAAATATACGTTACAAATATAATAGTCCCACATAAAGTATGTGTAATAAAAAAAGCATTATATCTGAAACAGTGAGTGACTAATCTTGCCTGAGCTATCTGTCATAAGGAAAACAATTTCAATTCCTGCATGATTTAGTACTCCTGCAGCAGGAGAAACATAAATTCTGCCTCTTCACACAGTTCTAGTCACCTGTGATTAGTTATCTTTAAAAAATCTAAACGAACGTATAATTGTACAATTATAGATGCTAACTCCAGTGTTAAAATTTAAAATGTATTAGTCTCGTAAAATGCCTCATTAATCTCTGGGTCTTAAAGGACATACTTGTCCGGTAATGAGCCAAATGCAGGAAATATGTGTGTGATGGTAGATGGGGGAATTTTAGCTCCTAAGTATTTTTTTTTAACCTTAGAATCACTTTATTCCTACAAAATCTGTTTACCAAACACAAAGAAGTTGTCAGTGATGAAGTCAGTTGTACTTCTCTGGTCATTAACTATGGAAATAAGCTGTTTTGAAGAGATTAGTTTCTCCTTATACACGATATTCATGGATTTATAACAGCTATATAATTACGGACTGGAACTGCAACCAGGAAGGTTGGGCAGGAGTATTGATCTCTCCCTGTCTGCTAATGACCACTTCTCCCCTACGCTGATGGCAGTAAGCCTTCTATTAGGCTTTTACCACCTTCCTCAAGGAAAAAAAAAAAAAAAAAAAAGATCATAGGGGCACCTGTGAAAAACAAAGCTTATCCCACTTAGAGCCTATCAGGCGGTGGCATTAGCCGCTGCAGCGTTTAGTGCCGGCAGGTAGGAAGCTCAAATTTGGGGGTGGAAACGAGTACCACGGCTTGGGGGGCAGCCGGGAGCGTGCGCATGAGGAGGTGATGGATGCAATCCCTAAGCAGGAGGGAGCCGGCAGCCCCTCGGAGAGCTAATCCACTTGGCAGCAGTGAGATGGCTCCTTGAAGGAGCTAAAGTAGACTGACACAATGGCCTGCGAGGCATTAAAATGTAGGAATTAAAAACTGTTAAATTGCACAGAGGGATTCTTAACCTCAGCCCTTTGGCAACACAGCGATGTTTCTTCCCTTTTTTTCTCTCTCGCCCCTTCTTGAAAGTGCCATTTACAGTAGATTTCCCTCCCCCCCCCCCCCCCCCCCCCCCAGATGCCTCACTGATCAGACCTCACTAATTCTGGATGCCAGTTCCTTGCCGTACACAAGCTCCGTTAATGACAGCTATAAAGCGTCTGAACGACTGCCTCAAAAAATAATCTCGCCTTCTGCTCCTTGCCTGCTGCCCCTCTCCCGCTCCCCTCCCGTCTGCCCTATTCAATACCCGTGCTGGCCGTATCACTCAAAAGCACATCTGGATTCATAGATTTGAACCTTTTGATCCTGCAAATGTAACAGCTCCAGACAAGCCCTCCTTTGCAATTGGGGCTGCGCAGCAGATTCCCGAGCCAATTTGAATGAGAAAGGTGAGGCTCTCTGTTGTTTAAATGGACAAGCAAATGTTCAAAACGATTTTAAACTGTGGACTACTATTTGCCCTGGAGCTTAAGTGGATGCGGGTTTTATTTTTTTTCCTTTTTCTTTCCCTGAAACACAAGTTATCCTCAGGCTCAACAAACTGACATGCGGTTCATGACAATAATAGGGTATCACTCAGCCAGTTTGTAGAAAGCTGCCAAAATAGACTCTTCTTCTTCCCTAGCTGGTGGGTTGGTTTGGGGGTTTTGTTGTTTTTTAAACAGCGTGACATTTTAAAAGTTATTAGAGAATTAATGCTGCTTTTTAATGAATACAGCTTTATAAAACTACTGATATGGAATTAATATAAGTTTACCTCTGAATGCAAGTCTGTTTTTTCCTATTTTACTATCCATTGCTTCATTAAATCAACACTGAAAAAGACTAGCCTTGCCAAATTTCTCACTGCACATTCAACTGTTTGCCCATGACAGTATTTGAATGTGCTTATTATTTCTAGTAAAGCCCTTATCATTTTCACTGTGAAATTTAAATCACCCTGATCCAACTCTTCTTAGCTAAAGTCAGCTTTATCAACCACAAGAGATGTGGGATTTTAAAAAGATCTGAGTAAATTCACATTGTTTGGATAAACTCATTCAGGGGGTTCAGCAAATGAAAGCTGAAATAGATATGTATTCCAAAGAGGTTATGGACTGCTGAAAACCAAAGAAGTTAAAGCATAATTTATTTTTTTAAAAAAAGTTAATGGTATCAGTATCTTTTTAATGAGGGCATTCACAGCCCAGGTTTTGAATTGGCATTTCTGTGCCTCCACAATAATTCAGGTGAAAAGTAAAAAACCATTAAACTGTTTACACAAAAATGACTTTTTTTTTTTCTCTACAATCCACTCTGCTATGTTATCTGGTCAGTGTTGTGCTATCAAAAATGTTAAGGGCTGCATTTATGCATTATCCCACAATTTAAGTAACTGTGTATCATGTATATTTAAAACCATCTCTCTGTAGTTTTAATTATCTCAGTCTGCAGGGACAAAATGTAGCTCCCATGCCTGAGACTGAAATGAAAGTGCTGCACGCTGACAGCTAAGATGTCTGTCCTAGCTTGTTGAGATTTCCTGTAAAATTTGCATTGAAAAGGCAGCTTTAAATATACTTAAAATAAAAAGAGCATTTGCATCTAATTTGCTACACTTGCAGTATTAAAGTTTTATCTGAATAAAGACATGTCAAATGGATTTATATAGTTAAGCTGATAGCTTTTAAAGTCAACACAGTAACATCAGCTAAATTCAACAAAGTAATGGCAGCAGCTAATGGCATTTATTAGTTTATCATCATTTACTTAAAAACCATAACACAGATCATTTTATTTTCACATTACTGTTTGTGATTCTTTGACTCAGTTTGTATTGATTCCACAAATTATGGCAGAAACTGACATTCCTCTAACAGAGTTTTCCAAGCTATAAATGTTGGCTTTAGTGGGAAGCAATTGAACGCTTGCCACACAATGGTTTGAGCCATGCTAGAAACAACCATCTTCAAATAAACACATTTGGCATCCATTTTAGAATACGATTGTTGCTTGTCTGATAATGACAGAAGGGTTTTTGTTACAGATAAGGCTCTTATTACAAACCACTGCCTATGTAATCTACAGCTTGATCACACAAAGTGCTAAGCACATTCACCCCAACCCGGCAAAGTGCCGAAGCATGAAGCTTTGTTTTAAAGATATGCATAATAGCAAGCAAGTCTTTTTACAGTATTTATCTTCTGCAGATGTCAAAGAACTTCACAAAAGAGATCATCACTGTTTACACAGAAGGAAACTGAGGCGGAAAGAATCCAAATCAAGCCCAGTGCTGCAGTGGGACTTGATGTCATGAGTCCCGATTTAGTGTTCTGCATATTATGTTTTACTGCCACCTTATGCTCCTTTTGACTTTAAAGTGTCATCATCACTTGCCCAGACTTCAGTGGAGCTACTTACCAAAAGCACGTGTTTATGATAAAGATTGTTGAAGGGGCCTGAATGTTACAGAACAGTCTCTTGACTGTAAGCCCATGGTAAAAAACAGGGTTTATGAATTATACTCTCAATTCTGCTATAGCTCCCTGTTTCCCCCTCTTTTTAATAATAATTTCTCAGACCTAAAAATTTACCAGGAAAAAATAAGCAATATTTTATTGCCACCATAAAACCTAGGCACACACACAGTTTGATTTGTAAATATTTTGGGTGTGGACACCTACATGTCATCACTCAGTTTTAGAACTGCATTTGAAGATGACATCAAAAGTTTCCAATCATGAGATCTACTCTCCTCTTCAGTGACATCTATGCCTGTTCTTCAGTGGAAGAAAAAAACCAACTGAGTTGGAGATAGGGTTTATTTCCAGAACTATGCATGGAGGTCAACATTCTTGCTAACAGGAGGCCCATGTCTAATTCCCCATGTCGTATCCTAAACCTTTAATTCCAAAGAGATCACCAGCTTCTCTCTCTTTTTTTTTTTTTATTTTGGTAGCAAGGCCATATTCCCAAGAAAAGTGACAATCGCAAGTCACATTTGGCAAGAATTTGAAACGATCATGCTTTGTTCATGCCATTTATTTTAATTCTCCCATACCAATGGGCTTTGTTTGACTGTGTCCTCACCCTGAACTCTGGCTTCTGTTTCATTACACATTTGTAATTCCCTATCCCTGGGCTGAAGAGCACAAACCTCTGGCTCACTAGAACAGCCTGAGACAGCTGGAGCAATAGATTCCGAGGCATAGCCGTCCTTCTTGAATCACCATCTCGCAGCTGGCCAACTTTCTTATGCATAACTGCCGGATCGGGCAAAAAAGAGCAAGAAGGAACTAAAAATTGTATTGACCTTCACTTGGAGCACCAGTCTGACCTCATTCAACTCAACAGGAATTCTGTTCTTATTTTAACAGCAGATGGTTCAAGCATTTACAAGGTTTTATTTTACTGAAGATTACTAATGAAAAACCACTGCAAAAAGTTATTTGCGGAAAAAAAATTGAGTAAAAACATTTTTTCTTTTGCTGTATAGGCTCTCTTCCTTCAGCTCAAGGAACATAGTTGCAACCTACTAAAAATGCATGCCATATTTTAGAGCTATTTCAGTCATGCTGGACAGAATGACAATCCCAGAAGTTTCCACTGTGCCACAGAGACAAGATGCATTCTCCTTGGGGCTGGAGGTGAGGCAATGCCTCTAGCAAGACTCCTCCGGTAGAGAATATTATGGCACAAGTGTTCTGAAACAAAAGCCTAGAACCAGGTAGCTACAGCACTGCAAACAGTGTCAAAAGTAGGGCAGCTCAAAGGTGGATGGATAGTTATATTCAAAGTCAGAGAGAGAAAAAGCAACCTCTTGGTTTTCATCCAATGCAAATAGAAAGCCAATGCAGCTGCTGAAGAACTGGTTCCTGCCAGCTCCACCTGAGAAACAGGGCATTTTGCACAGTAGTGGTTAGAGCCTCCACATGGCTTTGAGGTACAGCCCCTAAGCAGTTTAGTTTGACCTGAAAACCCCAGGGCATGGGAGAAGTTTCCCACCCCAATCACAGACATGGGCTGGAGGAGCTGTTCTGAGCAGTAATCCCTCTAGAGTAACATGAAGCAGAGCAAGCGCCTTTCAGTTTGCATCCTTTCAGTTGCATCTTACTGTGTTATGGTGAGTTTTCCTTTTTATTTCAATATTTGTGTACTTCAAACAGCTCGTTCCTAACTTGTGCTAGCAATGGCCATTCTCCACTTTCATTCTCCCCCACTGAGGCCCTTCCTACCCCACACAGGAATGAAACAACAGCACCCCAGCTGGTGTCTACACTGTAACAGGCATGATAATGTCAACCAGATATGGGGCCACATCCTCAACCAATGCAAATTATCCTACCTTCATTTACTTCAGTGGAAGTCTTGGTGTTTTCTATCAGATAAGGATGTGGACTTTAGCATTAATTGTGTGCAGAGCAAAGACCCACCATTTCAGGCTTCATTATGAAAAGAGTGCTACATTAGCACTGAGCATGGAAAATCTCGGAATTTCCCTTTAATGATCTTGAAGATTATGTGCAGCAGGAAAGAAGAAGTGGAAAATCTGTCATAAATACCACTGATTATTTTTAATAGCTAAAAGCTAGACTTTCTTTAACACTCCTGCCGAAAAACTAGAGACTATTCATTAACTAGGAAGCAAGGGAATTGGTTTGTCATTATACTATGCTTGTGACACAGAACACAATGGAAAGACAAAGTTCTCAGGCCTAAAGACAGCATAGGCTAGGAAAAATGGTAGATGGGCAAGCACAGCTGTATTAAAATATAGCATGTATAAATATGGAAATTACTCTGAAAAATCTCAGGATACACTTCTTAAATATTTGCTGTTGCAGCCTGTTCTTTTCTCATCCTTGGCAACCCTTTTAGTCACTACACATCATCTGACGGCAGCAGGAAATACCTGTGATGGTGACTTGCTTTTCAGTATCTCTAGTGACAGCTGGTGACAGCTTACATGAGTGGAGTCTGCAGTGGACTCCCCCCACTCCCTGATCATGTGCAGTAGGTGCACAGAACACTGTAATTCTGAGAAGGCATCAGAGCACTACTGCCTGAATTGATTGTTATGGCTTTAACTCTACAATGACAGAAAATGTTCCTCAAATCGACCTTAACCCAATTTTCCAAGCCCTGGCCTATGCTCATGCTCTACCTTAGTCTGCTCCAGTACATGTGCATCTCCCAAGAATACCCGCAGTTGGCTCAGGCTTGAAGAAAGACCTCTAACACTGTCCTGACCTCAGAGCAAGAAGTGGAATCCCATTTCACCACAAAGCAGCTATGGAGATGGAAGACGCTGCAG
The DNA here is from genome assembly GCA_031468815.1 of Morus bassanus. NCBI lineage: Eukaryota > Metazoa > Chordata > Aves > Suliformes > Sulidae > Morus > Morus bassanus. The sequence continues at coordinate 27,617,621 of CM062573.1, forward strand.
CTTTGCCCGCTGTCTCAGCATGCTCTTATGAGTCTAATCCATACAGACACAAAACCTTAAGAAGTGTCCATGTAGAGAGAATAATGCTTGACAGGAGGACATAAAGAACTAGTCAAGAAGGTTGTAGTTGTGATAGTGTTTCTACAAGGATATCAACTTACATCCTGAGATGCAAAGGTTGTGTGGGGCAAAAGCATCTTCTCTCTTTCAGAGGAGCTGGAAGTCTGCTATGAATTACATGTTATTTGCTAAAAAGAAACAAACAAAAAATATTGTGAATACATGTCTTCCATGGGAAAGGAATTAACCCAGTATGTAGCGTTGTATTTCACTGCAGTTTTTAGCAGAATGAATTCCCTGGAAAGCTTCACTTCAAGAAGGGAACTGGCAATTACTGCAGTCTTTATAAAAGTTATCAGTTCACTTTGATTGCATTGCGTGATGGTTAGATGAGGTTTATGTTTGGATAAGTTTCATTACACTCCCAAATCATGCTGCGACACATAATTTCACTTGCACTTCCCTCCAAAAAAGATCTTCGTACCTCTATTTCTGCAAAATGATACCCACCATGCATCCTCACCCCACAGAAATCTTTGAGTGGAGGGAAAACAGCCCTTTTTTCTTTCATGCCCTTATAGCCCATTAATTACAAGTTTGCCCTCTTTTTGGAGTCAAACTTTTGCCAAACAAAAAAACCAACAACAAAACTTTTGTGAGAATTAAAGGAATGAATATGAAAACTGCACAACCTCAAGTAGCTAAATAGGAAGAATAACAATAGAATTGTAATTAAAACATTACCATTCACTTTATGAACTGATTGCATGCTCCCCTTCCCCTCTCCCCTCTAAACCAGTCTTTCATTTAGAGTTGGAGGGAGCAACAGAAATCTCTTGGTCTCAGCTGCTAAAGCCCTAAGATATATAAAGCAAGTAAGTTCTGTTCGTGCATGGCTTGTGAGCTCCCATGTATGTGTTTACTGAAGGATGATTCCCACACAGTCATTACATTGCGTTTTTGAATACCAAAGATTCAGGTCTTGAGAAACTGTTCTACTCGCTTATCGCCAAATAATGTGCCAAGTTGAAAAAGCTATCTTCAATGATCTGCTAATCAGTCTTTCCTACTACGGTCTACTCTATTGTCTACATTCGAGATAATGAATATTAAAATTGCACAATTCATCCCACAGGGTGTTTTTCAAATTATACAGAGCACAATAGAATCCCTTTTCTTGCTGTTGAAATTCCGCCTTCTTTAGGGTGGAAATACAGGAGATATGGATGAGTAGAACATAACACTGTGCAGCAAAGAGGGGAGGAGAGATCCATGCCAAATATAGCAGGGCAAACCTTTAATCTTACAGAAAAATGAAAAGGTCGTTGGATCTTTGCAGCCTAATTTGATACCATCAGCCACTGTGCACAAAATCAAACATATTCATGTGTAAACCACAGCTGGCCAGCTGCATGCAAACAGAGCAGGTTGAGTAAACAGCGACAAGATCAGCATGCAAGTTACTGAGGCTCGCACATATATTTTGATATATGTGCAAGACAGGAAGGGCTATCTTATATCCATATGAAGAGAACAAGCACATACTTCCATGCTCAGCTCCAAAAGACAATCCTTCCCCTAAACTACAGAATACAGGCCTGGAGAGGTGAAAGGCAGCATCAGCCTGGCTGGGTGCTGACCGGATATTCAGCACGTCTGGGAATTTCTAACTTGGTGTTTAGATCCCAACATGTCTGCTGTCTGGAAACCAGAGAATGACACAGGGTTTCACTGTAGTTTGGTTTTATAATAAAATTATTTCCATTTATTAAATAATTAGCAATTCTTTAGAACATCAAAAATTCACAAAGACAGTAAATTTGAACGGAACTTCTGAAAGTGATCCAAAATGGCAAAAGTCCTAGTGGGTTTGGAGAGAGAAGAGACCCACAATGAAGATGTGTTTTCAAAGGTTTTTAAAACTTTACCTCAAGAAACTTTCAACTCCAGAATCAAGCAGAAAAATCTTTCCCAAAAGCCTAGCCTGAACCCCTCGTCTATTTATAAGTAGACAGGCAGAATGTTTAGCTCACACTTCTATGCCCTTTTCAGACCAGAAGAGAACCTCCAACATTTAATCTAATAACCAGAAACAGAGGCTGCTGCCAGTGGGGCAGGCATGGAGGGTGGGTACGTCTGTACCCTGCAACTTCAGTGGAAGGTCAGCACCCTCCCATCCAGAACTTCTCTGTACATTGCAAGATCAGACTTTTTAAAAGAAATGGGAAAATACAGTGTATCATGTTAACTTCCCTCCTTCTTTAAGATATACTGTACAGGTCATAACTTATCCTTTTTAATAAAAAAGAAATAAATTTACCTTTTGAGTGTCATTTCTGACCACTGCTGCCCCTTTGCTAAAGCCACAGGGCTTCACAGTAGACAGACTGATGGAATTCCAGTTCACAGCTTAATTTTCCTCCCGATAAAAGAGACAAAAAGTTCCTTTCAGTAAAAATAAAATTTAATACAGTCCGCAAATTTGATATATTACAACCTCTGACCTCAGCTTAATTGTTCACAAAGGGCTAACGGTACCACTGGCAAGTAAATGACTTCTACAGAGTGTTGCTACTCTGATAGCTCAAGAGAAGGGGAGCAGCAATCTGACAGATAATCAAAATTTTTAATGTGAACCATAGTGAGAGAGGTTATTCAGAGCACACCCAGACTGTAGGAGCCTTCCACAGCTGCCATGGTAGCTCCTTAGCATGAGAAATGCTTAAACATCATCCTCACTCAACTTCGTTAAGTGTTGTTGCTGTTAGTTACCGCCCAATACAGAGTCTGACACTCTACAGCAACAGACAGCAACGGTCTGGGATCTACAGAGACAGAAACATGGTACTTAAATTTCTTTGAGGCCAAACCTGCCCCCAGTTCTGTGGCCCTGAAGAGCTTTTCTTAGAGTTTGACAAGGAACCGAGGGAAACAGTATGAACACAAAAAGAAAGGAGTCATGCAAAAACATCCACCACTGGCCCATAGCGACTGACCTTTTAAAGGCTGCTGCAGATAGCAGGATTTTAGTGAGGCAGCTGGGTCTGCCACTGCTTGCACAGGTTTACAAGGGGCCATAGGGGGCAGGGCAAAGGGAGGGTTGAAGAGAGGCAAGGGGAAGAAGTGGTGTTTGTCCTGGCTGTTTTGATTTGAGAAGTTAGGGGAGGACCAAATTTGTTGCATTATCACACAGAACTGAACACTCTGCACTCTCCAGACACAAGAATATTTAATTTATGCTTTTTGGTTAAAGTTATACAACTCAACTTCAGATTCCTCTTCCTTCTGAAACTGTTTTGATGGGTTTGCCTTGGCCAGATGCCCATTCAGCCACTCTCTCACTCCCCCTCCTCAACAGCACAGGAGGAGAAAAGATGGAAAAGCTCACGGGTCAAGATAAAGACAGATCACTTACCAATTATTGTCCCAGACAAAACAGGCTGGACTTGGGGAAAATTAATTTGATTGCCAATTAAAATAGATTTGGATAATGAGAAACAAAAAATAAAACACCCTCCCCCATGCCACTCCTTTTTCCCAGGCTCAGTTTTGCTCCTTCGTTCCCAACTCTTCTCTCTCTCCCTCACCTGAGCAGCACAGAGGGATGGGGAACAGGGCGTTGCAGTCAGTCCATAATAGCTTCTTTCTGCCACTCCTTCCTCCTCACACTTTTCCCCTGTTTCAGTGTGGATCCGTCCATGGGCTGCAGTACTTCAGGATAAATCTGCTCCTGTGTGGGCTCTCCGTGGAGGCTACAGCTCCTGCCAGGAGACCCTGCTCCTCAGTGGGACCTCCACAAACTGCAGTTCCTTCAGGGAATGTCCACCTGCTCCAGCATGGGGGCCTCCATGGGCTGCACTGTGGATATCTGCTCTGTCATAGTCCTTCCTGGGATAGCCCAGTCCTTCCTCTGCATAGCCTCTTCCTGGGCTGCAGGGAAATACCTGCTCCACCATGGTCCTCTTCTGGGCTGCAGGGAAATACCTGCTCCAGCACCTGGAGCACCTCCTCCTCCTCCTTCTTCTCTGACTTTGGTGCTCTCAGGGCTGTTTCTCACACTTTTTCCCCCTCACTTCTTACTGCCTGTGAAGTGTTCTGCCCTTTCTTCAATATGATTTCAAAGAGATGCCACCAGCTTCGCTGATGGGGTCACCTGTGCCCTGCAGTGGGTCTGTTGCAGAGCTGTTTCTGGCTGTGTCTGGCATGGGGCAGCCCCTGGTCCTTTCTCACAGTGGCCACCCCTGCAGTCCCCCCTGATACCAACACCTGGCCACAGACACCCAGTACAGATGTGCAGTACATGGGCAACTTACCACGCTGACTCTCCTCCTACATGCTGTCTTGCTGAAGTCAGCAGAGAGCTGCTACACACAGAGCTGGTATGGGGAGAGAATGAGCCCATGGAGTTTAAGGAACCATATTGACAATATTAACAAACAGGTCCTTACATTCTTCTTGTATTGGGAGCACACAAAGCAAGCTACTTTGTGGTCAGGAAGACAGCATGATCTCTAAGTGGGTTTAGCTCATTGTCTTTATTATATTGGACAAAAGCAGGAAAATCACATAGCTGTCCCAGCAGTTGATTCAGTAGCTAAAGGAGAGATGAGTCAGGGGCTTACACAGAGGAGCAGATCCTCACCTGCATAGTTAAAGCAAACTAAAACCAGTACCGTTCTTGTTCCTCCAGGATGTCGAGAAACCAGCAGCAACAAAAAGCATTTATTTTTTCACTGTTAATCTGGGTAGAATTTTGGAGCTGTATAACATAATAAAAAGAGCATACCTTTTAAAAATACAGTAGCAGTGTGCATGCATGTCTATAAAGGGAGAGCACTTGCTGAAGTGCTGAACTGTGCATACATTTACACCTTACCAGGCACAGGTCGTTAACAGATGTACTTATACAGATAGTGCTGAACGCAGTTTCCTCCTTCCCCTCTGATACAGTGTGGGGTCAGCGACATCAAACAGCTCCCACAGAGAGCACTTGCAGCCCCCAGAGACCACTGACAATTGCATTTGTTCTGGCGACGGTCACTCACACTCAGGGTCTGCTCTGTAGTGGGTTGCCACTCACGGGCTGGGGCTCACAGCAGAAAAGAAACCAAACTGTATTCTACTAGAAAAAGGAATTATGAAACCCACATGCCAGCTGAGAAGGTAAATGCCTGATGCTTCCTCCCCAAAACATGGAAGACAACAGTGACCTCCATGCTACCCTTCACAGGCACTCCCCAAGCCACAGAAGGATCCAGCCTCTCCAGGATCACCCCTGCAAACGCCACATACGAGGAGCAGCACCACTGCCCCAGCACACTAACTCTGCTATGCACCATTAACAACCACATTGTCTGACTCCTTGACAGGCAAAAAGGGTGATGAAAACTATACCTGTCTTCATGTTGGTGAAAGATAGCTGAGCTACCTACGTCTGCAAACCAAAGGGAAAGAACATTTTTAGATGTGAGGGTATCTCTGGCTAAACATAGCCAAAATCGCCAGTCTCCTCCTAAATTAGGGATGCTCATATATCCAGCAGCCACTATTCATATTGGTTGTCTCAGTGTCACTGGAAAGCAACTACCAAAGCCTTCAGAAGTTCATATTTCAATTTTAAAGCTGAGGCTATTTTAGCTAATGCCCTCAAGGCAATTGTCTGGTCAAATGTCAGAGTTTATATTGCTGAATGAAATCTCTATGTTCATGAGATCTCTGCAGTTTGGGAACCACATTAGACTCCATTTGGGCTTCTCAGATTATACTGTATTGTGGATATCTTCTCTTTTTCACTGTCTTTGGAACATATCTCAATCTCCTCATATTCCTATAAACCACTGAAAATCTCTCTCTCTCTCTCTCTGTCATGTTTGAATATTAATTTCATTGTTGTGTTATTTCCCCCCAGTAATTCACTTATTTAAAAAAAGACTCTTTCCATTGATCTTGTTTCTGTATGCTTTTGAGTCTAATATCCTGCAAATTGGTAATTTATTTCCTTTTTCTTTAGCAAAACATTGTCTGGATTTTGGTCTCTTATGACAAATGCCAAGCTTCAAACTTCGTTTAAATTCTTTGACCCCCCAGGATTCCCCTTCTTTTTTAGCTCTCTGAGCTTCTTGGGTTTTTTTCCCAGTCACTGCATTACTAACACCAGGGCTTGGCTCCTTTGTTTTGGCACAAGGACAGTGCAACTGTTACCTATTGCTGCAGATTAGCTCTGACAACTGGCTTCCATGTGCCTTATGCTCTGCCCACGTTCATGGACTGCCACTGTGCTGACTGCATGTTAGTGACCCAACGGTCATGTAACTGGAGGTAAGGCATTTGGAACCTCACATATCAATTCATGTGGCTTGAAGGCATTTCTTGATCTGCAAACTTAAAAAAAAAAAAAAAAAAAAAAAAAATTTTGAACCACTGTACTAGACCACTTGCTCCTCTGCCAGATCCAAGTAATTAAACCTTTTTGCCATTTTTCCTAGCAGTGGGTTTGTGCTCACATTTTTAATGTCTTCTCTAGTTTGGGGTCTCTATATTTCTGAGTGTCCAGCTCATGACACCTACAAGCTAGTAGCAAATTTCATGCACTGTTAATCCCACTGAACTTGTTAGTTCAAAGAGATCGAGACGGACACCAAAACTATAGACATGTGTTTTTTGGAGTTTTGTCCTGACAGAGAACTTTTACTTGGCCAGAGAAGCTGGACTGCTACACTATATGGAAGAACAGCACCGATGATAGCAATGGACATAAATGTGAATGTTCCTATTGCAGAGAGTTTTCCTACCAAAGCTTTTAACTTACATGCCCTACACTTTATTTTCTTAATATATAAAGGCCACTTCTAGAGCAGGCTGTATTGAACACTCCTGTACAAGACTGAATCTAAATAATACACTATCTAATGAAAAGCTATGTCTTTAAACACAGAACAGAGAGAATCTACTTTCCTGCTTCCACAAAAGATAGTGGTTAAGACCTCCATTCCTCCCCATCATGTTCCCACTCCCCTGCACATGGTTGCGTGACCAGCAGTGGCACATGGCTGCAGCATCTCAGCACCCGCTTCACCCACCCGCAAGAGCTCCCACCATTCCTCTTGCAATTGCAGCATGTGTCTGAAATAGGACAAAGTAAAAGGAGTATTTTAGTTGCAAGAGAGAGAGCACAGTAAGGTTCATAGTATACTTTTTTTTTCTTCTATAGTCAAGGTTTAACTTTTTTAGTTTTGTTCTCATATTTCTGCTAGATCCTCTCCATCCTTGGGAAAGCAATAGGTACCAGATGCTGACAAGAGAGCACTGAGCTAAGCCCAGAAGTTAAATTTTCATATTATATTTCATAAAATGAGCATCTGTACTTTTTTCCATTTATTTGTCCAAGCAAGTTCCTCCATTTCCTTCTGGTGTGTTTTTTTTGTTGTTGTTGTTGTTGTTGGGTTTTTTTAATATTATTGGCTGATACCCAAGTAGGTAAAGGATTTCAGTGCCATCCCATCTCTAGGTTCAAATAAAAAAAAAAAAAGAAAGAAACAGTGTAAGGTTGATCACACACTTGTTATTAAGTCAAAGCCGGATTCAAGTGTTTGTGTGAGGTAGAATTATCTCATTCTTTTTGTCTGTGTCTTTCTGTGATCTACCAGTCAAGTATGTGATTGGATTTCAGCTCAACAAAACCTTAAATTACACACCTATTGTGCCTGAGCTAAGCCTAGTTTCACAGCACTGGAGAAGGCTCCTCACTGCTCTTTTGGCACTGTTCGATCTGGCTTCTGCTATCATCCGCAGGTTGATGAATGAGTAATAGGATTAGAAAGTCTCATCTCTGAAATGCTGTAATTGTCACATTTGGTGAATTGACAAACGGCCTGGGTGATGGAGAGGTGCTCCGCAATGTAAAGTCATATGTTCAACCTGCACTCACCAGCCAACACTAAGAGAATGGGAGGAATAAAAAGAATCCCTCCAGCTTTCCATTTGCTCAACATACACAGATCTGTGCACACTCTAAATTAACCTTTTATGCATGAGTTTGTTGGAAGGCAGAGTGCTCTGCCTCTTAAAGGATCTTATCTCGTTGTGAGGAAGATGATATATTTGTTGATTCTTTGGTTAGTGCAGGAGATTAAAAAGTCTAGGAGAGCTGGGAGCAGGGAGCAGACTTTCCCATCCTCCCCAGGAATCTTAAATTCAAAAGATCAGGGGAGAGATTTTCCCCCAGGCAAGCAGAAAAGCACAGCTCAAGCCAGGACTCAACAGCTGAGGATCTGAGCCTCCGTATTGATACAGAACACTTTTCCATCCACCATTGAGGAGGGGCAGTGGCACACTGGTTCTGACACAGAAATGCCACACATTTCTCTCTGTGGGCCCACCTATATTAGCAAGGTGCATCTGAAAATGGACAAAGTATTCAGTGGCTTCTATTCCAAGTCTTATTTCAAAAGGGATTTACAAGCCAAACTTGGGTAGTTATGTTAGTAAGGTACACTGAGAACCTACCTGCCCAAATAGCTACATGAATATAGCATTGAAAAACCTAACAGCAGAAAACAAGCAGAACAGATAAGTAAAACCTTTTTATTGTTTCTTTCTCCTATTTACTGTTTTAATTCCCACTGTTTACAAGCAATGGCAACATCCCTGTTTTCAAATAGAAGGATAGAAAATTAAAAAATACAGCGAGGTAGTTCTCTATTCTAAAGTACCATCAGCACTGCCTTCTCCTGAGAAATGGCTTCATACAGTGCATACAAATTAACAGAGAACTTTATTCGTGTTCACCTTTTATTAAAAAAAAATCAAAAGCCAACATCACTTTTGTTGAAAGAATGTGTCCCCAAATGCTCTACAGATGCAGCATGTGAGGTCAACTCTCACCATCCCCTTTCTCTGTCAGTGTGAGTTTCATTTTAATTACAAGTGTATGTTTTGCACATTGTAAAACTACCCCTGGCTCTGACCACCATAAGAAAAGGAACATTTAGCTCAGGAAACAGTAGCTGACCCTGTCTGCTCTTTTTCTTCCTTGGCATCAGCTTAGACTATTAACACCTTATGTGTGTTGCCTGTGTGTCCCACATATGTGTGCTCTGCATCCATTTCATGCAATACCTGTCGTAAGTGCATACTAAAAGCTTCCTACTGGGAATTCTCTGCTTTGTTTGACTCCTCTTCTTAGCATCTTGCTTAGCTATTGAATTCATCTGCTTGACAGAGGAACCTTTCTATGTACTAAAAGCTTTGTCCTTGGAAACTGCGACATTAGACTTAAACACATAGAGGCCTTTTTCACCTCTCGATTCACTTTTTAATTATTCATCCCCAACAGAGGAAATCAGGAGAAACCTCAGCAGCCAATGTAAACATTTTGTAGTGGAAGGCAATTTTTTTTCTCCCCAAGAGCACAGTGTGACCATGATAGTTGAGTTCCTTGCTAAGAAACTGCTCTGGTTTTTGTAAAAAAAAAAAAAAAAGGAAATAAGAATCCTTTAATTTTTGTGGGAAAGGACTGATACAGAGCAAAACACAGCCCATTTGATGGTGACTGTTTTGCTCTGAGAGTCCTTTGCCAAACAATTTCAGAGAAAAAGGCCAAGTCTCCAATGTATGTTCCATTTACAGTTTTCATTTTCTTCTGCCCCAGCTCAGAGCAGCTGTCCTACAAGCCCAACTAGTACCTTCTAACACAGGATAAGATCACCTGGTGACTGTTGCTTCAGAGATTTTCCTCCTAATGTGGCAGCTACTCTAAAGAATCACTTTCCAGTAGAGCAGCGTCTCCCCATGGGAGGACCTTCCCCATTTCACACACATGATCTGAAACGGCCGCCTTTCAGAGTACTCAGTTATTAACAGCAATAGATGCCCTGTGCAAACAATTTGCAGAACGAGGGCTACAGCCAATATTTTTCCAGTCTCGCTGTAACCTTAACTGCAACACACAATATTGGCCTGTTCCCAGGAACCGTCAGTGGGAAGCGCATACAGCAACGGGCCACCCACTTACTGTTTTCTTAGAGAAAGTTTGCCAGGAGTGATATGTAGCTTGCACCACCTTCCTGAAACATTTCCACACTCCCTGAGCCTGCATAGGTCTGCCCCTTCCAACATCTCTCATTACAAACTGTCTCACTCTACCTCCTGCTCCTTCCACACAGCCCAATCTTCTCCTCTGATTGCTTCCTTTTTCTTCATCACCTTTTCCTGGCTTCATGCCTTTTTTCATGCTGTTCCTAATGCCTGGGACAACCTCTGATTAATGTTCAGCAAACAGCCTCCTCCACAGATCAGACCACACCCAAGCATGCTCTGTTTCTCTTATTTGGCGTTATTCTGACTCGTGCCTTCTACCTTTGCAAAATGAAGGCTCTGACTTGCTTGACAGCAAACAGCACCATTTGTTTCTTCAAAGCTATATAACAGTTAGTGAATGGGCCACTCACTGTGCAAGTATCACTAGAGCATCTCACACAAGCAGTCAACAGGACAGTTTATGTACAAAATTAGCTACTGTCATCCATAAACAGAAGTACAGCATCATCCCAGAGCTGTACCGTGCTTTAAGATTACTTGTGTATCTTTTAATGACAATTGATAAATACCGCCACATCACCTGCTAGTTATTTTTTTGATGAACTAGTGGCATGATAGCATTTTCCCTTCTCCAATTCTCATAGGAGTCACTAGGAAATGGAAATATCCTTGTAGCTGCTTTGCTAAAGAATGAATAATGCACTTGCAAAGGAGCCACTTTTATGGTCCCTTGCTGTATGTTTTTTTTCTGTCAGCATTTTTTTCATTTTAATTTACAGGTAGGTTACCAGGATAGCCTGGTTTTGTGCAAGATGCCATGTATCTGCTACAATCTTTTGTAAAATCCATTTCCAGGAATCACTGTCATCGGTAAGGCAACATCTGAAATAAACTGAGAACTGAAGGACAGTGTCTTTTAGTAATTGATCACGAATAAACACGGTATCATTTTTTGCTCTCTTGGACTACTTTATATATATTTGACCTTTTGGGGCAAAACTTAACTTTCTCTCTTTGAGAAAAGGTAAGCTAAAATGGAAAACAGTTGGGTGACTTCTTACTGTATTAAATTTAGCTTTCTCAAGACCAGCAATACTGCCAGCATTACACTGTTTCTCTAATTCTGAAAGTTTGACAAAGCACACATTTAACACAGGTCAGCAGTATATTGACAGGATGTTAATTTCAAATTGTGTCAGCATTTCCTGTCTTGAGTGTTAATGTCAATTAGCACCTTGCTGCATAACCTCCAAGTCCTCCCTTATTACAGGAAAGTAGCAAAGCATGCAGCAAAAGCACTCCTATTCAAAACACCACTCACTATCAGCCAAACAAAGAGCTATCATAACAAAACCAGCGAGGTGAAAGTGCCTAAGGTGCTATGGATTTGAGGTTAGAAGCCTTAGTCTTTTCCTTATTCCTGATATTAAAAGTGTGCGTCAACTTAGAGCGAAAGGCTAATTACTTTGAGGCTCTTTGAAAAGTGTGTTACCATTCAAAATCTCTAAGCCCGACATAAAGCCCTTGGCTTTAGATTGCACAGTGTATAGATCACTGTAGGTCATCCGTTAGTATCCTTAACACACTCTGAAATGTGCAGTCTTACTCTGGGAAACAGGAGCATTTCTGCACACCTGCTTTTTTCAGTATTTCACATCTGCTGTGGAAAGCACATGTTCCAGTCTCCAGCATCTCAGTGAGATCTCACTCCCAGGTGCCCAGTGAATAAGCCTGGTGATTTTGTATATATTTCCCTAAAGCACTGTGTAAGGACTTCTTCACGAACTTCACAAAATTCTCACCCTAATCCACTGTGAGCTGACAGCAGTTCACAATATATATGTGTATATGAAGGTCTAGATGGATACACATCTAGGCCTGGTACCCTTTCTTGCACCTACCTACTCGGTTAAATTCAGCAGTGTAGACACCCAGGGTGAAAAATCTGACTTAAGTCAAGCAAAAGCTCTGTCATGATGTCACTGCCCTCACTGCCTGTCTTTTGCAGAATGCAGAAATACATCCTGTTCCCAGGATGACAGCACAAATCTCAGGACATTTAGCCTAAATTCTGAAGAAAGCTAGCTGGTATTGTAGTCTTTTGTGAAAAATAAATTTTAATGGAAAACAGAAAATGTTACAGTCTTTCCCATCAGCTCTAATCCCAGGCCTTGTTGCTTTTTAAGGAAAAAAAAAAAAAAAGACAAGGATTTTCATCAATAAGTCAACATAAAGCCTAGTGCTGGATGTCTGGAAGCTCCTGCTGAAGTCCATGGGTGCTCACATTTTGAACAGTGGTTGCTTACTTTTAAATAAGACCTTGGTCACTTTTGTAATTTTTAATTATAACTAGCTGGTCCTTCCAAAGAAATATTTTGGAAAGTACATTATCATCCATCTTGAGCATTACAGGAAACAAGAATAAGAGAGAAGCATCATACAAAATTATATAGGATTAAAATAAATTATTTCTATGCAAATCAAAATCTCGATGGGCACAGCATAAACAATCTGCAGTGAGCTACACACTATTGCACCAAAAGGTTGTCATTTCATATTGAATTGTGCGTGGCTTTCCAAAGACATAAAGCGGGGCTTCCTGTGGGTACAATTATTGCGTGCTGTGTCCCAGGTGACCACAGCCAGTGATGGCAGTGAATGGCACTCATACCATAACGCACTCCTGCAGCTCAGGCAGTGTGTATGGAAATCAGTCGTTCAAAGTATAAAAAGCATTTTCATACTCGCCTTCAACACGCACGTTATCACTTTGGTTCCTACCTTTGTTTCTCCTGAGCACGGACTCAAGGTGTGGCCAGGCATCACACAGTAAATCTCTTGCTCTTGAGATCTGGTGTAGAGATGACACAGGCATTATGCACAGACATTGCACTGGGTGCCTGTGCTCTGCCAGATTCTAAACAAATTGGCCAAACAAATTAATGCCACACACCCTAAATTGGCTGAACAAATTAATGCATCACGCCCTTTGCACAAAGGTGCCTTTGAAGGCCAAAGACCATGCATGTTACAGCGAGATGCATTCTACAGAATAGGGTGTTTCAAACAAATCTGTTTTGAGAGAAGAGAAACAGCATATTACAGTTTCAAGTTAGAGCAGGGCTTTCACCCGAGAGCTTTTCAGACACCAACACTGTGTGTTGACATTTAATTACTGAACTCTTAAAACAAATAATTTGTATGAGCAAATACTCCTCAATCATTTCATAATAACACAACTAGTGTTTCTTGGCAGTTAGAACAAAACCAGAAGCATGTTGAAATCGCATACACAATGCCTTGTTCTGACATGGGAAGAGGTGCCAGATAGAGCAGTGTGAACCCTCCAGGCTGTGGGAGCTGATGGGATTCAGGAACTGAGTGCTGCAGTTTTGTTCCCAAAGGCTGGCAGCAAATCAGCCCCATCAGGTTCACCTGGAGGTTGGAGTTTACTGAATTTCACTCTCCAAACAACCCTCCCTCCTTCTGCTGAAGGTCCTTTCTTCCACGAAGCCCCAAACCTCCCAGCAGAGGATTAAGGGAGTGTGCATTCTTGAGGCTTGTTGGGTGAGAGAGGTAGCTGGAAAGGCAGGAGCCTGGCAGAGAAGCAGCAGGTTTTTGTTGCTGTGTGAATGTCATGTACCTAAATCAATGGAGCATTTCCTTCCACCTAACTTTCAGTGTGATCTATTGAAACATTTTGCACATCTCTGCTACCAAGCAGCTAAGCTCAAAACCAGTTCTAGCCAACATGTAAAACCCACACCTTTGCTTTCTCACTTCCTCTGTTAGGTCTGTCTCAGTGCAGCAGAAAATACTGCTCCCTAGAACAGTGCTGGTCTTCTTTAAGTCTTTCTTTTTCTCATGTTATCTGTTATGACCCCATTTTCTTATCAAGCTCTTCAGGACAATGTCTAAGATGACTTGTCAAGACACTCTTCATAAAGAAGCAAAATCACTCTCCTAAAGCATATTCCATATTCTGAGACTGTCTGCTTACCTATGTAATCCCCTCTGTATCTGGGACGTCCACGAAGAGCGATGTTAGAAGGATATTAAAAGAAACAAATTACTTTCCAATGAGACTTAAAACAGCTGCAGTAAAACAACTTTGCAAGCAGGAATCACAGCTTTAGCTTGCTGTGTTTCACCAGGTCCAAGCCTCACCAATATTTTATTGTACAACATCTCCTAGCTAGAAGATCTCTGTTCCCACTGCACAAGTGGTGTTTTTTTAAGAGAGTCTGGAGTTCCCAAATTTGATGTGAAATAATTTTTGTTTTGAGTCACTGGGATCAACTAGGGCTGCTCCTTCCCCATTCCGCTTCCCTCCTTGCACTTCCACCCACCCTCTCCAAGTCCTCCCTTGGAGTAAAGACTCACTGTTATACTCTAATCTCCTTACAACTTTCTCTCCTTCACACAGTAATCCCACCATTCCCCAGGCATCTTCTTTCATGTGCATATCCATTGACACATCCCCCCTCTGTCACTGTAGTGTATCCCTCACTCCTGTTTGTACACATCTGTCCCACCGCTCTTAAGTAAAGTTAGTGATTTAGAGTGGAAGCTCACAAGAGAAAAGCCATCTATATATAGCCAGTTGCTAGAAGCACATTGGTTTCAATGGTGCAAGACCAGGCCTGAGTTCGATATGCAAGCTTTTCTTATAAAGTTTCAACTGGAGAGTGCTTGTTTGTGAGAACTTCATGATGCCTTCTTGGCCATTAATGCTTTAATAATATTTCAAGTTTGCATTAGTGGTCTCAGGCTCACTATGCCTTCAGTTAGTGGACCTGTGAAATGCTAAGATTGTCCCAGCATATTGCTCTCCTCTCTAATTGGGAGCCACCTATTGTGTTCCATTTTTCCCTCTGAAAATTGCCACTGCAACCTTGCTATCAGCTCAGTATCTTACCATTAGTCAGGAGGGCAAATGTGTGGTGTCCTTGACACGTCAGCTAGAAACGTCTGCCCCCCCTTTCTCTCCAGGGAGCAAGCCTATAAGCTCTGTAATGCATTTAACCTCTATCACCTCAGGGAGTAAGAGTCTCCACAAGCAGTTTGCTGCCGCCCCACCCCTGAGCTAACTCATTTACCTTATTTTTTCTTACAATGTTCAATAAATTACACTCCACCCTTTAAAAATTATTATGGTTAATATATGACTTGCTAAAGAGATGTTTATAATTCACATAACTCTATGTTATAGCTTTAATCTCATAACATAGAACATTAATAAATGTGGCATGGCTCTCTGAATTAATAGCCTGACTTGTATCCACATATTTAGACATGCTTGTATTTGTATACTTATCGTATTACAACATATAGGCCAGATTCTGATCTCCATGTCAAAGGAGAAGAAAAAAAAAAGGAAAGGAAAAAAAAAAAAGAGAGAATTAACATTGTAGGCCATCAAAAGAAATTTAATGCTTTGTTAAAATTACTAATTTCTATTGCAAAACACTGAACAGCTGGCTTTCACAATGCATCTACAAGCAAGAATTTGATCCCGGTTTCTGTTTAGTTTTCATTTGAACAGGCTGATCTTTAAAGACAAGTGTATTCTTTCTGCAGTTCTCAAAGGTTTATTAAATTTGATAAAGGCCATATCCCTTGGTTCTTGATAGTTGGTTCAATAATGAATCCAGCTGCTCAAATGTGAATGTTTAAAGTAAGACCAATTGTTCAGGCAAAAGCAGAGGATGTGCAAGAGCCAGTGCCGAGCAAATACTTGGAAATTCCTTGTAACATTCATTCCCATTTTTATACTTACTAACTTTTCACCTCTTTTTTGTGTTAGCTTTACCAAATATTCAAAAAGAAAACCAGAAATGTTCACCCTAGCATGAAAAATGATGAGGACCCATAGAAAACACATTCCAAGTTTGCAAAACCAAGAACTCACACCAGAAAATGTTATTATTCTTGACAGGGAATTTCTACCTATAAACCAAAAAATATGAAGTGTCATGAGACTTTCCTTAATTGAGTTATGCCTGAGAGAAATGACAGTTGTTGCCATTTGAAAACCACAAGTTTGAAAACTAATGTGTTTAAAGGCAAAACAAAACGCAAGATTAAAAAGCCAGCCCAATAATCTTGAAGTTCCCTGAATTATTCACAGCATCAAATAATTTTCATAAATACAATAAGGAATGCAAAAGCCTGCAGTTCTAGACAATGGAAACCACAGTCCTACCACAATTCAGGCCTCTTCATCTTTATTAAACCCAACCCTGGAATCCCAACTGCATGTTGGTGGGTAGTGCCCGTGCACATGAACCCCTTTGCAACATGAAACCCACATTTCAAATGTTTGGTGCCAAGTAGGCCAACTTCTTACTGCGTAGCACTCCACACATTTCTGAGAAGCATCACCAGCTGGGGAACTAGCTTGGTCATGGCAATAGAGAAATATTTCCAGGTCTACTTATGCAAAGATCAATTTTATTTTTTTTTTTGGGGGGGGGGGGGGGGGAGGGTGGGGAACAACAGTAATACTTCATGATTTACACTGCATATTCTTGGATTGTGTTGGGTTTACTTTGTTAAAAAGTTGCAAGCCCTGTAGCCAAGTGAGCTTACATGAGAATCTAAATTAACATCTAAATAAAGGATGTTTCTGTTAGGGCTCACAGTAGTGGAGAAAAGCCTGAAACATGAAAGCTCCAGAATCAGAAGACACACAAAAAGATCTCAACTTTAATTTTTGGAGAAGTTATAACCAAATTCTGGATTGGGGTGGGGGGGGGGGTCCTAGTTATGACTTTTGCATGCTGTCTCTGGCAATACTAATGTAAATTTTTAACTAAACTCCATGCTATTTTTTAATTAAATCAGCTCCACCCAATTTACACAATATTGTATATTAACCGCTGGCTGGCTTGGAAACATCAGTAAATGAATAAACTGCATTTGAAAGGAAAAAGAGGTGATGTGCTCTGAAGACATTATTGACAGTCCTAGGATAAGGATCTGCATCAGATCCTACTTTAAAGGATTTGGCCTCAGGAGGGAGGGTTTAGTAGTTGAAACTCATGCTATTCCATCAGAAAGATTAGTCCAGAGCATAGGATTCTTTTAAAGCCACCGTGAGACTATATTAGCTATAACCTGCTACTGGGAAATGTCCACACATATCTGGAAGTAACTCTGTTCACACTCATAACCAGCTAGAGAACTCTTCTTGGTACACCCTCTGACCACACATTTGCTATCTTAATGCAGACCACAATCTCACTGGAGGTAACGGATCGATTCTTCTAAATGCAAACTACAAAGGTGAGAGTGTAACTCTGCTTCAGCCCAAGGGAGACTTTATTAGTATACAGGGAAGGCTGGGCATCTTCCACAAGAACAAAGGGATGAACTAGAGATTTGGAAATACTGATAAAAAATAACAGTGTAAAAAGTGAATGCTTTTAGGGACTAGTAACAATAACAACTTCGTAGTGACATGCGAACATCTTACCTGGCAGTGACAGCAGATGACTTGGGTGTATTTGTCATTCTCAAGTTGACAAGCAAGCTTGGTGATGTGGCCATAAAGAAGCAAAACACAGTCCTAGGACACGAGTCAAGGCAAGTCAACCTCAGGAAGATGGGGCAATTTTCTGTACCACACGGGTCTGGGCCTCATCTAAGGTATCAGAATTAAGGCAAATTCAAATTGAAACAGGCACAGAAAAAGAAAAGTAGGAAGTTCAGGGGCACGAACAACATATTCTAGGACAGGAGGCTGAAAGCACGCAGTTTGCTCAACTAGGAAAAGAAGGCTGTTGTCTAAATTTATGAATATGTATATTTAGTAAATATGTACTGAATGCTGCATGAAAGCACTCAAAGTATAGAGCAATTATCCTTCTCTTTCAAGGGAAAAAGGGGAATAAATGATCTGGGGTTGGGAAAGCTGAGATTGACAATTTCCCAGAACAGGCAAGAGGAACAGCACCTGCCCTATAAACACAGGACCTTATTTGAAAAATGAATGGTATAATGTGGATGTTCAAGGCTGGATGAAGCAGGTTGCTTCCAAACCCATGTAGTCCTTCAGGGACTACAAGAACCCCACAGTCAACAAGGAAAGACTGGTGCACTAAGACAGATGGAAATAGAGCTTGTAGGCCTGGCTTGGAAAGGGCGGGTCAGGCCAAGAAAGACAACCGGTGAATGAAAGCTTTTTCTTTCTCCCAAGCTGGTGGGTTCAGTCTTGTAACCACAGAAACAATAGCACTAAGATGTTCAGGACATCCTTTCAGAGTATCGAAGCTAAAGTTCTGACATCTTCCAGTTTTAATGTTCCTATTGAGGTAAGACAAATATTCTGACTATCCACTTCTATTTAAAAATAAAATAAAATTACCCTCTCAAATGCTGAAATGGCCAGTAAATGAACCTTATGTTCCCAATCTTCTTTTTCAACTGCTATGATGCATAAGAAGGTGAAGTGCTATTAAGCTAGTTTACAACACCAGGCAAAAGTGATTTTCTGCTTAATAAGGAAATATCTAGTAATTGGTCATAAGGCAAATGACATTAACGAGCGGGCCATTTGGCTCTAAATGAATGGATTATAACCCAGAGGGTTTTATCTGCATCAGCCTTTGCTCTTTAAGAGGTTTTCATTTCAGGAATGAATCAGTGCTAAAACTATAAACTAAGGATGAAAGAACACATTGGGAGTAAATTTGGAAGCCAGTCAACTACTGGAATGAAGAACCTTTGTACACTTTATGCACAGCTTTGGGAAGTCTCAGGACATCCCAGTTCAATTTCCTTGATGTGCCTTGGAGCATTCCTTGGATGTTGTGGACAAAAGGAGGTCTGAGTCTCAGAAGATGAAATCCCTACAGTCAGCACTGAGGGTAGAGAATGACAATCCTGTAGACTAAAAGCAACATAGAAGATAAGAATTGAGGAAATGAGAGGTCTCCATGTGGAATTACTTGCCTAGTGATGGCCAGCACCTAGAGGAAACAAAGATTAACAAAATTTTGCTTAGAAAACAAAATATATAAGAAAAACCCTACTAAAAATCAGTTTGCAGCAGTTGAAGTTATTTCAGTTTTGAGCAAGTATATAATCTCAAACAGTGAAAAATGTGTCTAGCACATTTGCATTGGTGGAATTCTGCTGTTAACTCCCTCTGGAGGCCTGGACTAAGCCAATGATTTGAACCATCCAGTATATTTTGTATACTTAAACGAGATCTGTATGCTTTAAAGGAAGCATTTTTCAGGTAGTTGTTCTGATTCAGAGCTCAGCTCCTTGAAATCCCTGTGCTCCATTTATGTTGACTTATTTGTCTACCAGCTGTATGGATAATTTAGGTTTAAATGATGATATATTAAGGAAATAATAAGAAAGAAACCCAAAACGCAAACATTTTAAGCTCAGATAGCTCTTTGAGGGTTTCAACTTTACTTTGCTAGTAAATGTCACTGGAAAGTAGAGGGAAACATAATATTTCCGTGTGGCATGCTAGTCATCTAAAGTCTTCCCTGCCAGCTTTCTTCAGCCTGCACAGTATAAGCCACAACTGTTTCATTATCATGTGTTCTGCCAAAGGTGCAGTCAAGGGTGTTTATAAGTAAACGGAGACGGTAAGCCAAATTTCATTTGCAGATCAGACACGCCTGCTAACAAACAAAGCCAAGGTTTTAGGTACAGATGAGATCAGTAGTTCTGTCCTCCAGGGAAGGCGGCTGCACCTCAAAAATTAATGAGTAATTTTTCAAATTGATGTTGTGAGGTAAACTAGTTATTTTCACAATTAAGTGTTTTACCAAGCATTTAGGAAACGGTAGTTTCTCATCGGACAACCAGTTCTGAGGTCCAACTGGAGAAGATACAATGCAAACTGAAGGTTATACCAAATCTACTTAACCACTGCATGAATACCATTGGGAAGGACATCTCTTTGCAGGGCAAGGAGAGGACATTCCATATTACAGAGGCACTGGAATCCAAGCTGGGTAGTTTTCCTGGCCATAGTAAATCATTTTACTTGCTGGTTATAAAGCCAACCTTTACAAATCTTGCTAATAATTATTAGTTATTTTCCTTCTGAGTCCTGCACTGGTTTATAATAATAATCAATACTTCTCTGTTCTACTGGAGGAGAAATGATGAGGCAACACTTGAGACTGGCCTTGACAGTAACCACAGGGTCAGTGAATACATGCTAGCTCACTTCTCATCTCCTAGTCCACCTCCAAAACAGTTTCCTCTTTCCCTTCCCTCTGAGATGGGGCCATCCCTGTCAAACTTTTTCCTAAGCAAAAATCTTCCAGAGTCCCCTGCTAGGCTGGCTATGGTTTTCTTGCAATGCATCATACATGCCAGCATAGATGCCAAGAAAATGCAACATCTCTTTTGGTAATAGAGGTGGTATACGTAGACTTGATGAGATGAAGTCACAGTATGCTGTTTGAGTTTAGGTATGGTTTTATTCCTTGCCCAGCCTTACTGTGTACTACAGATAATCAGTGCTTACATATGGGCTGATCCTGTAATCCTATTGCAAAGTTCTCTTTAAGGCCAGAGGGAACTTTGCCTGCAAAGGAGCTGCACTTTTGCCTACAGATAGACACTAATACCCATTACCTATCAGTTTTCAAAAAAATTCATCACAAACCAGTAGCTTAAAGCATTACCTTCTTGCAGCTACTGTGAGGGGCTTTACATATTGCATCCCGCAATATGCTTGTTACACATATCCAAGACAGTCATACAGGATGCCCTGCTGCATTTCCTGCAGTCAGAGGTGGAACAGTGTGTCCACACTGGAAACTGGCTGAAGTAAATCTACTCCTCCACCAGAGTAAATACTAGCTTTGTTGTTACTGCTTCCTGTGCTGTTTATAAAAGGAAAGCTTTTGTTGTGTTTTGTTTGCATTTTCTTTTCAGTTTTTTTGTTCATCTGTATAGCAAAGAAAACAAAGTTTAAACTGACCTGATTTGGAGCAGATTCGAAGTTTCACGTTTAAAAAAAAAAAAAAACAACCTACACAGAGAAAACAAATACAGCCCTGGCAGACAGAAATGAAAGGCCAGCTATCCCTGTTATGCTGAAGACATCCACTTTTATTACATTACATATGATACAAGTCCTAGCTGTCAAAATCCTCAGGAGCACCTAAACAGATAATAAACAATCAGTGAAAGACTTATGGTTACATGTTTTTCATAGTATTGGAAATCACCTGGGAACCATATTTTAATGGAAAATACAGCTTGATGGAGACAAGCTTCATAGATTTATGAAGAAACTGCAGCACAAATCAAGTGGAGGGTTTAGCTTTCCAAAATGATATGGAAGTGCTAGAAAATAGCACAAAAAAAAAAAAAAAGAAAGAAAGGACAAAGAAGGACAAGCAAAGAGGAAAGAAAGAAGTGCCCTTCTAATGATTTATGCTGTAGAGAAGGAATATGCCTACTTGTGATCCTGTTACCCTTACTGCTCTTTGTGATTGTTATTCTTCCCCTAAGAGAAGCGGTCATGTTACATACTGACAGAAAGTTACACCTCTTCAATGTGATTTGTCCACTTAAAACAACATTTATCATGTTGCCAGTTTATAAATCATTTAGGCCAACTAGATTAAGGCTATAGGAAGCCAGCACCCCTAACTGATCCTCATGCCAGATAATTTACAGACCTGCATTTGTTTACACTAAACCTTATCAGCCAAAATAGATGAGTCCGGTGCCAGCTGAACTCCAGTTCCTTCATCTGAGTGAGAACACAGGACGAGGCGCAGTTTTAACACATTGAGAGATAGATTCCTGCTTTAAGTGAAGAAGTACCTACATCAGTCTACACCATGCCAACATCCTGGAAGCCTTCATTAACATGGACAGCTTTTCCTCTACACTTTAGAGGAGCAGAGCCTCTACACAGAAATAGGAGACAAGCTGAAGAAGTTCAAGGTTAGCTCACATATTTTATCTATTTTGTATATCAGGATGTGGAAAATGTCTTTTTTTAAGCTATGAAAATACATTGCCTCCTTGTTACACACACACAGAAATGAACTACACTGCGCTCTTTGCTCTATGCTCATCATTGATTCCAGTAAACTGAAATTGTCAAACTTGAAATTGGCCTTTTGTCCAATTAAAACTCTTCAGATGTTAAAGGGAGGCTGAAATACCAGCTGGGATACACAATACAGCCCGCATCACTGTATACAGTTACTGATACACAGCGGGTGCCAGGCGCCCGCTCACAATATGCTTCACAGACGTACATGCAATGAGACAGCTCATACACAGAATGCAGCCCCCAACTAAAAGGTGGGATTTAATTTAACTTTGAATAAAGCCCCCAAGCCTACAATTCTTGTAGTGTTAGGAGATAAAAAAAAAAAAAAAAGGCTAAGCATTAAAAAAGAACAAGCTTTGGATCCAGAGGATTATCAAACTAATTGAGAAGCAATTAATAACCTTAGGCCTGACTATCTTTATGTAAGAGACCTAACAGAAGGGAAGAGGAACTACAGGGAAAACCTTGGTCATTTCATGTCCTTTGCCTTAGAGGTGATTTTTTAAACCCACAAGAAAAACTATATTAGTCTGTGTAAAACACCAGCCAGCCAAAGCTCTTCCACAGAATCCTGTAATGTGAAGCTCTTCGATGATTTGTGATTGTTGTTTTTAAAACAGCAAACCCTTAGAAAGTGAATTATTCTTAATCCAAACTATAGATGACAAATTACAGGAACAATATCACCCTATTCACCTTAGAAGATACAGGATGCAGACTTGACACACCAGGCTTAGATACTCTTCTCCACACAGCATCACAGGCCTCACTTCTGTTTTTAATTATAGGCACATGGACCAAGGGATCAGATTAAGACTTAGAGTGGGTCCTTTAGTGATGCTTATGCACAGCTGCCTTTAACAGATCATCCTTGAATATAAAGTAAGCTACGTCTTGTCACAATTATCTTCACGACTGGGGCCTGTGCTATTTTCAATCACCACCATTGCTCTTCCTTCTGCACTTAGTTGATTTTCATTCCTCCATTGCTTTTCTGTCTTTCCTCTCTTTGGCCTCCTGCAGAATCTTCTAAATCCCAGGTGTGGAATTCAGGCCTATGCTCTTCTTTACAACACCTTCTAAAACACCCAGCACTTAATTCTAACACCCACTTCACCAAGGAGTTTTTCAAAGGTATGGTGATTGCTTCCTGAGGAGGTGGCTGTACAAAGATACTTGTCTACCTCTGACAGCCTGTCTTGGAGAGAGGCTAATATTTAACACTCACCAAGCTTAAAAAGAAGCTGGAAATACACAGATGATTTTTCAGAAGCAGCTACTGATTTGGGAGCAACCAGCTCAAGCTGCCCTGGACCTGTTTTTTTTTCAGAAGTGCTCAGTATAATGCCTTGGCCTTATCCCTTAACAATTAGAGAATATTGAATGTTGACATGTGTATTGAGATATTCACTGTTTGGGTTTAACCTCAAGTGAGGGCTATCTGTAAAAAATGAACAGAACAGTAATAAGTAAGGCAAGATAACTCACTTCTCTGGAGCACAAGAGAAAGGAACCCAAACATCCTAATAAGAAAGCTTCCCTTCAGCCAGAGCAACTCTTCTTTGAAGAGAGGTGGTGTGAGACCTGTAACACCCTAAGAGTTCAGCAAAGGCCTGCCTGGATCACCACAGAGGGAGAAGTTGCCAGTCATCAAAAAAAGACATGCATGAAGCGTCTGACGTTTTATCATTTTCTTTAGCTTCTGTTAAATCAAAGGCAAAATGGATTTTAGGATGGATGGATGCTTGATCACCATATGCTCCTGGTGACAGACTCTTGAAGAAAACTTCTGGCAGAATGAACTCAAGCAGACAGGCCAGGACCTGATCTGGCACAAACGGAAATCCATTTCCAAGGGTGAACATCTGATACCTGAAAGGAGATACTGAGATGAGGGTAGGGATAGAAGTACAGCTCCTCTCTAATCACAACCCTGAACACTCACAAGCCAGTCAATATCAACAGGTGCCACTAGAGACCAATTCCTCCAAAATCCACTTTTGAAACATGAAATATACAGATTTACAGATTCAGAGCCTTTGTCTATAATTATTGTTCTTTGATTCTGCAGAATATGAATCCACTATATTTGTATAGGCCATACAAATACCACAAGACAAGAAGAACGAGCCCCTGGGCAGCATTTGACAAAATCATCTCAGACAGCAGGAGAAGCCCTCTCTAGGGAAGACTTTCTGGGTAGATGTACCAAAAAAGGCTGCTAAACAAGGTTGTAAAAGTGTTGGTGTTTAAGTAACAAATTAAGGGATCTACAACTTCTGTGTCATTCTATAGAAAACAGCGTGCAGTTTTTTACAGTGTAGAAGAAAAATCTCAGTTCTAACACATTTTATACCAAAAACAAAACTTCTAAATTTAGAAACCTTTGAATTTACACATCATTGAAGATCCTCTTGAGCACTGAAGATTTAAAGGCACTTTTGGCCAGAGCTAGAGCACGTAGTAATTTCCACAACAGGAACTCCATTATCTCTACTGAACTCCCTTCATTGGTCTCCTTCAGCATAAGATACTTTCTTACTTTCCATACCCAAAACATTGCATGGAGCCAGTGTCTCTGATCCAGTGTGTTATAGTCCAGCCCAGAGGGGCTGCCCATTGATGGTAGGTAGATAATGAAGTGGAATAATCTGTACAAATTTGGAACTCTGGCTATACCTTTGAAGCACACAACAGGGGTTACAGAAGTTTTAAAAATATAAATGAGAGAAAAGAGAGAGGAATAAAATTATCAGAACAAGAGCATAACAGAATAATTTTTTTTTTTTTTTGTAGGAGAAATCACTGGATTTCTTTTCACAAAAGAATCATATAATAAATTCATTAAACAGATGCACTACCTGAGATGTTTAACATTAATCTAAACTCAGCATAACTCCACTGGCTTAATTTACACTCCTCTGTACTCATACCAGCTACGAACAGAATGGAACCCATGGATTTAGTGGTTCAAATTCATTTCAAATAAAAGGTGATATGAACCAACTGCCAAATGCTTAGTCTGCAGGTCTGTTTCGAAGTTTCTGTAGCCTCCTGCCTCTCTTCACTATATTCTTACTGAGCTTTTCCTTTCATATGGGAGATATTTCTGAACACTGAGTCCTGATGAGTTACAAAACCTGCCTCTTCTAATACTCAATCCAGGACTTGGCCCTGGATTGAAGGAAGCCCCCTCATTAGGACAACTGATGTTAGACCAAAAATAAATGACCAGATGAAAAGACAAATGCAAGCGAAAGGGGAAGGCACCATTTTCCAGTGGTGACTGCTCAGGGCCTGACACTGCTCCTCTGAAGCCAAGCACACGCCTGTCCCTCCTGCACCCATGTCCACACCCAGCCCAGGGCCCTCAGTTTGTGTTTGGAAGCAGACAGAGGTCACTTTTAGATTCACACGGTGAATCTAAAAAACTGGTGTTTGTTCTGCTTTACTCTAAGCAGCATGGTGGTCCAGGAAAAGGGATGCTAAAAATCAAGTGACTTCTAATCAGGCCCACTGAGAAAAGAAGTGGTGCATCAGACATACCAACAGCAGCGACAGTGCTCAGAAATTTGAAATGCAATCAGCAGTGGACAAGAGTTTGTGTAAGGGAGCCAAACTTTTCACCAAGGATCTCTGCATTAGTAACCAAATCTAGTAATTTGAATTTTGATTTAACATGTACTAGGAAAAAATTCTTGTGAAACCTTTTCCATGGGCAATAATTTCCCAAGAGAGGCAAGTAGTGCTCTATTAATGGAGAGTTTTAAAAAACAAGACTTGGTAAAGCTCTAGGGAATATATATATACACGCACACTATAGGGAAAAATCCTGCTTGGGAATAGCCGTTATTAGGTGACCTCCCAGGTCTTTACCATTTCCAGTTGCACTGCTTTTAAAAGCTTGGCACTGAAATACTGTACAAAGTCACACCAGTTTTTCCACTCATAACTGAGCTAGAAAAACTGTTTTGCAGCAATATTAAAATTAAACAGACCTCACAGAACAAGAAAAAGGTTTTGCTTTGTTTCATCTTATTTTACCAGCAAGTCACTGCTGTTTGGTTTAACAATAGACAAGCCTTCTCAGGTGATGGAAGGAATGAAAAATGTGAGCAGTTAAGAACTCCTGATCATTGACGAGATATCTGAGACACAAAGCTCGATTCACTGCTAGCTAAGAGACGGAGGAGAATATCATTGTTTTTTGCCACTGTGTTTCAGCATAGCAAACATACACACAAGATGCCAATCTTGCATTGGGATCTGAATTTCAACAGGTACAGCTGGGTAGGGGTTGACATTTAATTTGTCAAGGATTTTTTTGTAATTGGTTAATACTAATACCCACTGTAATCCTCAGACTGCCTTAACTGAACTTAAATTTCCAAGAATATCACATTACACAACTTAAAACTACTGCAACTACAGTTTCTCTGCTGAAGCAAATGCACAGTAAAAATATAATAATCTAATACCAATTCATAACTACATCCCACCTACACCTGTCCACAGCAAACACATGAATTTTGGCTTAACATTTTCCGGATCAAAGTGCACTAGATCAGATAGTATTTGTTACGGCAGAAAGACGTGGAAGAAAACCCTCCTGACCTTGCTATCTTGTGAATAGAAGGAGCCCACTCATCTCCACAGCACCTGTAGGGATGGAAGGGAGTGAATCACTTCAATTACTGAGACCAAAATTCACCTGGGTCTAAGTCAGTGCTTGCACCTAACACATGTGCCTGAAAATCTGCCAGACTGGAAACACCAGTGCAGATCCTATTGCAATCAAATCTAAAAGCAGGAAGGCTTAGCAAAATTCAGATCTCAATTCAAACCTTTCCCTCAAATCCTGAATTCTAGGTCTAAGCTTCTGGAGTTGGATGAATGACTACCCCAAAAAGATCAGTGTGAGATGAAAGCTAATGCTTCACCCTCTTTACAATAGAGGATGATTAAGTGTCTGTCACCTGGAAATATTGCCTCTTTATGACAATCTCTCTCAGTGGAAGCTGTTACAGGTGTCACCTTAGCAGGACTTTCTGCTTGCCATAAGATTTCTATTACTGCTCATAGCCTTTGGTGTAGCATCTCAGACTTCTGAAATGCACAGACACAGGACAGAGAGAAGAACTGAAAGTTAAGCTAATATTCAGGGGAGAAGTTTCAAGAGGTCATTCCCATTTGGTTGCTACACAGGAGAGACTAGTCATACAAAACAGGCTTGAAATGTATCTTTTTTTTTTTTTTTAAAGTGGATAACAATTTTTTAAACAACCTGAATGTAAATGGGAATAAAATGCTCTTCTGCAAGTTAAAACACTCCTTCCAACCTCTTCCATTTGACCTCCCTAAATGTCAAAGTGTTTGACATGTTTTAGGTCTGTTGGAGATCTGAGTGCTGACCATGGACCACTGATCAGCCAGAGGGCAGAAATAAGTCATGGAGAAGAGCAAAACTTCTTGCAATAATTAATTTTAATTCAGCCTAAATGTAAACTGTAATGAAGATTCCCAGTAGGGGAAAACACACCCAAAGAACTGATGAAATACAAAAACCTTTAATAACTTAGCACTCTGCAAGTACTCTTCAACTAACCAAATCAGAAAAGAATACACATTTTGATCACCCCAAAGTTTGGCATTGCTCATTTCAAGGGGAATGGGATTGGTTTATTATAAAGATTAATTATCACTGAAATTTAAAAATGTCTGGAAACCAGGTTTCTAGCCCAAATTCAACTTTTACCTTAACTCAGCAAAGCAAGTAACATGTTTAAATGCTTTACTGAAAAACAACCTCTGAAAAGTACATTTTAATTGATTTATGTCTGATAAACCACCAGTGACAAGGGATTGACCAAAGAGATTCAATTCACCTCGGAAGGAACACAAACAACATTTTCTGAATTAGACATCTCTTCTGGTCCAGCCTTTGTAGAACAGACTCCCTAGCAAAGCTTTAAAATGTTTCCTGCATACAACTGTAACAAATGTCCCTAAAATAGCCCTTTCACTGTTGTCTGTGTCTGATCCCCACAAAATCTGTTAAGATAAAAATCAGTTAAAATGTGAGATAAGTATATAGCTAAGTGAATTAAAATATTCTTATTAGTTTATGTTCTCAGTGAGAATTCAGTTAGAATTAGTCTAGCGAAGTTCACCATTTTTTGTTTATCAACCCCAAATTACATGATCTTAAGCCAACTAGGAATCAATGTACATGTTTATTTTCCCTTAGGATTTGTACCCTTGTTATGTGATGATGGAGAGAGAAAGAACCAAGATCATTAGGAGGGCTAAAATGAGAATATTGCAAGAGAACAAGAAAGCCTTCTACTCTTAATTTTACTCATAGTCTCTTAGTACCGTCATATCCTCTGAAGTTAGAGGCACACATATATAATCTGGGAAGTCTTCCAGATTTCTTTTTAAGGAAATGAAGTTCTCAACACTGGCTGCATTAAGAAGGGTATTTTTTGTTTTCCACAATGCCATCAGCAGTGCTGAGTAGGGCTCTGAATACATACTTGGAGGTTGTGCAGTATGTAGTTCTGTCCTTGTAGAGCTAAAAAAGCTGTCATCACCATACCAAGTACGCTATGCATTCAGGTTTCCCAACAACTATGCTACATCACATGTTTGTGCATTGCTCTAGAACAAAACCCACCACAGAGCTGGCCACTTACAGCACAGCTCTAATCCAGGATATGAGCGTTCAAGAATTTTTTTTTTTAAAGAAAATACAGCTATTTTTGATAGGTATTTCAGCTATTTTGACTGTGAAAATCATCTTCAAAATGCACATTACATGAAGACATTTTCACTGATGACTACAAAACCTAAAGAATCCCCAGTATTTCCCAATACCTACTTCTCCATGTAGCAGAAGCATTTAGTCAGTGTGCTTATGCCACAGTCCAAAACGGTTTCACCTCCCTCAAGTTTCAGAATTCTCATTATTCTCTTGAGTGCCTTGTCCTCCAGTGTTCCCTACCATAACTGCTATGAAGTATTTCCACAAACTGAGAATTAATATATTAGGTAAATAAATAATAATAGTGATAATAATAATAAAAATCCATGGGACTGTATCAAACAAATTAGGGTAACTAGAAATCTCTGTACCTTAGGATTGTACCCTTGCTATATGATGATGGAGACAGAAAGAATAAAGATTATTACAAGGGCTAAACCGAGAATATTGCAAGAGAGCAAGAAAACCTCATCTGCTTAATTGTTTAAATGGCTTATACAGAGTTACAGATTTGCACAGGTAAAGACTGCTTCACATAGCTGAACTAGCAAAGGCCAGCACGTTGAACGCAGTGTCAAAATACAATATTCAGTACCTACTACATTTGCTTATGTTAGATTTGAGAATGTCTCCATTTCAGAATGTGAAGAAGATATCACTGAATTGCCAGGGAGTCACAGAACCCAGGAATCTTGCCACTTGTTCACAGTGGAGTGTTTGGGATTAAAACATTTCTCGTGAATAAATTAATGAAGTAATATAAAAATTGACAGCTCAGCTATAACATCTGCTCATCCATAAAAAAAGTCGCTCCACCCAGCTGAGTAAGTGAAGTAAATTTTACAAGGTTGATTTAATGTAGGTACTGATGGAAATATGACCTTTTTAATCAGCATAATTTCAAAATAAATTCTTAAGTAACAAAAAATTAAAACACACGTGCTATAGCAAGTGGAGTGAGATGATCTGGATTAATCAGCCATGGCTGTAGTCTGTTAGTGGGCCTGCCCCATTAGTCCGTAATATTCTACTCTCCCACTTGCAAAGAAACCTATAGCAAGTTGCATAGACATCTGCCTAATGCAACAAACAGGTTTTTGATCCAGTATTCAAGCGTGTTTGAAATTATCTGAAAAAGTTCAGGCCATATTGAGTCATTTCGTTTTTCAGGACAAAGCTTTCACAAATGAGACATCGTTGGGGGTGGGGGGGTGGGGAGAAAGGTACCAAACATTTGAACAAATTTTCTGAAAAGATTCTGAAATGAAAAAGATCTCATCGAGAAAGCTCAGCCTGTTACCAGCATAGGACAGAAATGCCAATTCAACAAAATTAACCACCAGCTGAACCTTAAGCAGAAATTTTCTTTTAAGACATCAGGTGTCCAAAAGCAAAACATCCCATGTTTACTGATGTGTAAAAGCACAGAGAAAACTGGTAAGAACTCAGAATTTCAGACATACAGGTGCCATGGGAAAACATGAGTGCTGCGTAACTGCCAGGCCTAGTTTAAGAATAAACCCACTTTAAATAAGAAAAATATAAAAATACAGAAACACAGTAGTTTATTGTGTATCTCCCTCCTTCAGAGGAGTGTTCTGTGAATCTGTCTGTTCACCTAATGGTTACAGGTATGAGATGTAAATGCTGTTCTGACCCTATTGCACATAAGCACCTTGATAATAACATTTCTCTGTCATAATCACATTAGAGCTGCAAATGTCCATGCATACACATGTTACACTGGGGCTATTCAGCTGCAGCAGGATTACAGTGCAAATTGGTTTGACCTATGTATGTAATTTTACTATCTTCACAGGGATGCATTCCCTTCTTGCTGATATGCTCAGTGATTATTTCTTGTCTTTATCTTTTGTGCTTGTTTGTTTGCTTATTTAAGTGGTAGCAGTGTAGTGACCATGACAAATAGCTTGGAGGATTCCAAACAGTTGAGTATTTTCTCCTTTAGCAGCTTTATAGCTACTCTTTATCAGCAGCTTCTTCATTCCTGTGCCTTGAGAACACTCCCATTGCTTTGAGTTTTTTTCTTCCCCCGATACATGTGCATCACTCACCCCAACACTCTGACTCCTCCAGTCCCTTGATGGATCTGCTCAGGGACTGTCTGGGAGCACATCTGCCACCAGGAGTGGCTGCAGCAGCCTGTTAAGGGCTCCTCTCCTTTTCATTCATTTACAATTAGCTCTTGGTGATGTGTTTTAAGAATGAAGCTCTGAGCAGACCACTCAGAGGAGATCAGACAGGAAAAGACCCTTTGCAAAGATGCTCCAAATGCCCTTAGAGACTGCTAACATAAATCTACACACTGCTGTCAGGGAACTCCTGTGTTTTGGCTCTCCTAGGCATAAGATTTTCCACACAGAAAGTCCCTTGCCTCTCTG
>CM062573.1:27653935-27666435 GCA_031468815.1 Morus bassanus
ACAATGTTATGTCAATAGTAAATACTGTAAATATTGAAAAATGTGTTCACGCATTCTGAACAATATTTTGTTGTCATTTTTTAACACACAGCTTCAAAAAACTGCAGTCAGTGTCTATGCAGCTTGCTCAAGATAAATCTATGTCACAGTGACCTTACAGCAACTTCACATTTTGATTTTTTTTTTTTTTTTTTTTGCATTCTTTCTTAGAAAGCTTTTAAAAAGACCATTCAGCCACAGGCAGGTTTGCATGGAGAAGCATGCTTCTGCTTAAGTGTAGTATGCGGCAGGAAGCACAAGGGCTTTACAATTACCATGCCAAAGCTCTAGCTTTAGCACTGTCGCAACAAATGACTTGGGAGAATCATCAGATCTGTTAAACAGAATCATAGCTCTTGTACCAACTTTACAAGTATGAGAAGAAGTTTGATCAGTCATGTTTACAAAGTGACCTGAGAACCTCACATGAAGAGGACCATGTACTTTACTGTTCCCTCCCTCCTTTATAATTGCTTATAAAATGACTATTTGGCTTTAGACTGACCTACAGATTTTTGAAACCTTGTGCTTACATCTTTGTTTCTACACAGACATGCATCTACGCACCACTTACTTGTTTTCTAATTCTATACATCTCACTATTAATTCTTAAACATGTAGGCTCTGAGCCTTCTGGCAACAGCCCCAAGCTGTGGTTTGTAGAGCCCATTTAGAGCAGTACATGAAATGCTTGTTGATGGCTTGAAAGGAGCTGGACAGCTACACAGTAACGGCATCTCATTTCCACCTCTTTGGACACCTTACCAGCTCATTACACAAGGAAGTAACATAAAGGCAATTTTAGTGTCATTCAGTTGGTGGGAACCAGGAGAAAGCCAGCTAAAAAGTTCTGACAGGCATCTTAATGTATAGCACATACTGTGGTGTCCTGAAGTTCAGTCTTCTATGGCAAAGCTGCTCTGTGAATAAAAATTATTTTGTCCAGAAAAAAAAATAAACATTGTCCTTAAATAATGTACTTTGATATGCTTTGAATACTTTAAAAAAAAACCCTAATATAATACTGGATCCCTGCAGATCTGCTGGACTTTCAGATATTAAGTCCATTTTGTACTCGTCACTGGTATATTCTACTGTCCACAGCTCATTACAGCTAAGGCCAGCTTCACACATGTGCATGCTTATCTAGCTATATTTGTTACAGCAAAGGTGTTTATAACCCAGTGTAGTAAAAGCTGTAGTGTTGATATAGTAACAGCAGCGTAAACATGCCCTACTTTTGTGCAACATAGGGCTGGCCTACGTGGTAATGTGACCGTATAATAAGCTGCAGTATTCAGGTATACTATTAACCCCATGCTAATTACTGCATGTTCATATGAGGTGAGGTAGCTTACTCTTATGCAAAACAGAGCAAACTACTTCACACAAATGCACTCATATTGCTTGCTAAGAGTACATCTAGTAGCCTTACCAGTAAAACAAATCAAATGTGCTGGGGAATATTCCAGGGCACCAAGGCTGGATGGCTCCAAAGAGCTCACGTCTCCTCATGGCCAGAGCAAATGGGCTGCTTGCAAACCCCCAGCCCACTCGAGCTCCCAGCCACGGGCAGAGGGCTTCGACACAGGGTGGCTGGTGGCGGTCAAAAGCCCACCGAGCACTTCCCAGAGTGGCTTTCCATGTGCCAGTGCTTGGGAATGCTCCCCAGCATTGCTTAAACTCCTAGTCTAAATGTAACCTAAGTGTCTGCATGGGGGAGCAGGGTGAACACCAAAGCTATTTGGCAGTCGCTCCTCCATGTGGGCATGCATTTTTTCACTCCTGTGTATGGGAAATACCAGCACATTTGTATGAAATTAATTATCAGCAAAGTTAAAAGTAGTAAAACTTGTATTTAGACAAGGCTTTAAAACTCCTTTCTTCTCCATTTGGAAAGTTGGTTTTACTATTCTTCTACAGTATTTTCAATGGTTTCATGTATCATTCCCTGTTGAAGTCCAGGACTCTGCATGGTTTGGTGGAAAAGAATGGGTCTTATTACCCTGAGTTTTATTTTAGTTTTAAATGACCACTGTAAGTATAAATTGCCTCAAAAAATACCTCCAAATCATTAGAAATACTTCCTAACCTTGCCATAAAGATTTCTTTTACCACTGCGACCTTAATGAGAATGTTTCCCTTAAGAATTGTGGAGAGTTTTATGAGAAAGCAACAACAAAACAGTGAGAAACCCTGGCAACACTGAGAAAAAAAAAATCAATAAAAGAAAAAACCAAAACAAAAATAAAATAATCTCTCAGAAAAAAGGCCAAAACCAACTTTTAAGATGACCAAACTCTAATATCCTCTCATTTGTAAGTTTAATTTGTTTTCTGTACTATTTTTATCTCACTGAACTGCTATTATGTGAAGTACAGAAAAAAGGTCTTTTACTTAGAAGAATTCTTGACTAGCTTTCCCCTAAATATGATATTCTTGGGAAAACAGGATATCACTTTAATAGATGGAAAGAACAGTCCACAGCCACAATACACAAAACCTGATCTACAGCCTTAGCTAACCCACTACTTCACATTTGCCTAGTTTTAAGCACATGACATATTCCCTAAAAGCCACTGATTCCCATCAAACACCTCAATGGACCTAAAAGTGAAGCATTAGTTTGAGCACCCTGCCAAACCTATGCCTAGCATACCGTAATATAACCTCAGCCTACCTCCAAAAAAACTAGAGTAAATACAGGGCCCCAAGAAACAGCAATAAAGGCATAACCCTAAAGATGGCGAGAAGCTGTCACAGCCATAAAGAGAACATTTTGAAGAAAATCTGAACTCACTGATATTCACAGGTCTTCTGTGCTCTGTTCCTGAGAACCAGGAGCTCTCTCAGTGGGCACACTTTGTCTATAAAAACAAAGCCTGACACTCCCCAGAAAACACACATGCTGTATATTCTTAAATTAGCTAATTCCATTCAAAATATTAATTTCTCTTCCCTTTAATATAACTTTATTATAAGGCCACTCTCTGTCATCATTGAAAGGCCACAGAGGCAGTCTTCAAACAACCACACTAGGCCGGCCTGCATCTTCCCTGCTTAGAAGCTATTAATGAGATAAGCTCTCAGAAAGGAAGGCTAAAAAGAAAACTCTTGTATTTTGGCACATTTTCCCACTGGACATTCATTATCTGTAAACACTCATATTTCAAAAAAAATTATGATTTGAGATTTGGATTTTCAGCAAAAATCCCAACATTTTAAATAAAATTTTGTTAACATTTCTATTTAGTGAAAAAGCATTTTTTCCTCTCATAAACCGAACTATTCTCTGCAAAAAATGTCAGGCTTTAAGTTGATTGACAATTCTAGGAAGGGACAGGGAAAGACATTCACAGTCCTTTCACTAGTTAACTCATTGATTTATGACACAATTACATCATTTCAAAAGCCATTCTGAAAAAAATGCCTCATGTTCAGTTATATATTTCAAAATTTGGTGACTGCCACAGCTATATGGCATTTCTTATTTTAAAAAAGCAAATGACATTTCTGTATTAAAAACTGATTCCTCTTATATATTATTTGAAGAACAAGTTGTTCTTGAAGCAGCAAGAAAGTGAAACTATCCAAACAACAGGAAAAAACCTCAACATTAAAGACTGAAAATCCCCCAATTATGTGTCATTCTGAGCCTTTATTCACAGTAATATCTTTCAAAACGATGGAAAGGAGTCTTATCCTCTATGTCTAGGAGCTTCTCATTGAGGAAGCCAAAGAATTAGGCACTGCAGTGATTCTTCCAATATTCTCAGCATCTTGACTGAGACTACCATGTTTTCTACATCACAGATACAACACGGCATAAATCACTAAATTCTTCCAGGCTGAGTTAAATAAGTGAAAGAAGTGGTCCTACAATGAGACCTACACTTTATCGGACCTTAAACATGTCCAAGTGATTGCTAGAAGAAGAGAAGTAGAACTCCAACTGCTTTACAGTTTTCTACAGCTGCTATATCAGGTCTGATACCATATTTGTATCTGTAGTGGAAGCCAAAGAACTGAATAAAATAAAGCCTTACCTTCTGATCACCTAGTATACATGCTGACAAGTCCTTTTAGGATGTATACCAATAGTTAGGATGTACATTGTTTCACAGATCTTTGAAGAAAAGTAGTCTGTTTATGTGCAGAAAAGTACTTTTTGAAGTTCAATATAAGGACCAATATTTATTCGGAGATCCTAAAGTGCTCTGCAGACTTCACAGACTGAACTCTATAAGCAGGGAGCATTTTACCAACCACTGAATTCAGGTATCTCAAGCATGGGAGACAGCAACCACTTAATCACATCACAATACCATATCTGAGTTGAGGATATGAAAAAAAAAAAAGAAAAAAAAAAGTAGCTATACCTTAAACTAATCACTCAAACTCCGGCCAACACAACAAAACTTACATTCCTTCTCCTAGAAGCGCCTACTTTTCTTTAATGAAACGGCCACAATATCAGCATTAGATCTCACTGAGAAAGTTATCATCTTCTCCATCCAGTGTCCCTTCCCATTCCCATCAGTAGCTATTAGATTGATCCAGAAACTGACTCCAAGGGAAAAATACCACTCACTAATTACCATAGAGTGGTGTTCATTCAGCACTTCAGTTTCCCTTGGAGGCTTCTTACCCAAACATTAACCTTCAACCAAACCAACCTCAGCTGTTTCAACATTCTCTTTTTCTTTTTTAATATGTATATAAAAAAAGAAGAACCAGACCACTTGCAGTCAGACTTCTTG
Source organism: Morus bassanus (assembly GCA_031468815.1). Classification (NCBI taxonomy): domain Eukaryota; kingdom Metazoa; phylum Chordata; class Aves; order Suliformes; family Sulidae; genus Morus; species Morus bassanus. The sequence goes on from CM062573.1 coordinate 27,658,735, forward strand.
GCAATTTAACATTTTTAACCAAAGTAATTTATAAATTATGCAAGCAGAATATTTATTTATGTGATGAATTTTGTGGTTTTTTTTTTTAAAGGTGGGATTGGAACTGTTTTTCTATAGTGACTGAGCAATCCCTGAATGTTGTCTTGTATAAACTTCATGCTAGCAGCAACACTACAGAAAAATTTTGCTTTTGTTGAGGGCATACGTACACTTTTTAATTAAATGCTTTAATTATGAGACAGTTGCTTATATAGCTGTTTGAACTGAAAATGGTTTGGGTGTTAGTTTTTGATCTGTCCTAATACAAAAGATAGTGTAATTTAAACATAACAAAACTAGAGTGTTCTTCTCTCTGCAGTAAGAGGGGAAAGACACACAGCAGGAACTAAAGGAGGACTTGAAAGGAGCCATGCTGGCCGCCTATCAGGGTCCCCCCTATTTGCATACCAAAGGTACCAGACATCTGGGGGAGAGTCCGTGCGGTGCCTTATTGCCGTCTTCTGCCGGGCCTGTGCCGAGGGAATTCTCTCCCAGCCAGAAATCGGGCTTCCAGCCCTTTTATGCTGCTCCGGCCTGTTTACCTACCATAATGGGGTCAGAGCACAGGAAGAAATCTTAACCCTGCATTTGAGGCAGAGAATGCTGCAAACCGAAGGACCTGGCCACATGTGGGATTCAGTCATCAGTGGCAACTCTGGCAATTGGTGCTAATGTAACTCCAAAAGTAGAACAAAAAAACCTCAGCTCAGCTGCTCCTGCTTGAATCCTACTTTGAGACTAAAGTCACATTGGAGAAGTGCTCTGAGACATTATAACAGGCATCACAGAAATGCCCAGGATTTTTTTTCCCAGGTTATTTTTAGAAAACTACTGAAGAGCAAGATGTATACCTCTGCCACATACCTTGTGTTTTCCACACAGGCATCAATAACGCAGTTGGGTAAGTACAGTCATATGTGAACATACACACTCAGAGTGAACACCACGTTATTTTTTTTATTTTTCTGGATGTTCTTTGGAGATGCTTCCCGCCCCCTTCCCTGGCTGACCACCGAATCACCACACAGCCTCACAATGTGCTGCTGTGCTTGGACATCCTCCAACTCTGGACACTCCAGAGTGTAAAGTCAAGTGGAGAAAGGAGGAGAATACAGAAAGATGAAGGGACTGGGAGGAAGGAAACTATCAAATATCACAATCCCAACAGCTATTACTTTTCTCTGGGATCAGCTAGAGGGTTAGTAATACTCTTCTGACTCCATGCCTAACAATAGTAGCAAATTAGTAACAAATTAGTAAATGTAGTAAAACAATGACTACCAAAATTGACTCCTTACAAGCACAATTTTGAATATTTCACTCTAAAGCTCAAAGCAGATACTAAATGACACTTTTGTAAAATACTGTTTTGCATAGACCAGCAACATGAATTGTGCTCAGATATGCAAGACTGCAGGGCTCAGGGTGGGCAAATGAACTATATTAAACCACAGCATGTTAGCAGGAGAGCTGGCCAAGTACTACAGCATTTGAAATTTTTTTAAAAGGAAATATTTTGATAAAATTTATCTGCCATAAAACCAGTTTAAAAATTCCCAGTACATTTTTAATGGAATCCCAGCTCCAATGTATCAGGTAACATGTGAAACAAAGCATTCCTGGTTTTCAGCCAACTAATACTCAGGTTGCATTTGGTACCCCTTAATGGAAAAGAGCAATTGCTACTAAAGGAACATAGCAATTAAATCACTAGGACTACATTGCCACATCCTCCCAGTTAGCTTTAGGAGTGGGCTTATTGTGATGCAATCTCCACCAAAATTTCCTCATGATGATTCTCTTGCAATGTGTCACAGGGGGAAAAGGCAAAGGTTTGCTCTCCTCCTCTGTTCAAAAGCTGTTCCTAATCCTGGAGGATCTTTTAGATTTTGGGAGGCCAAATCTCTCCGCTTAGAGGCCTCAGATTGCCACAGCCAACCAAAGCCATCTTTGCCACATCTCCCCTGCTTTCGTTGAGATAGAAGGTCCCTACAAAAATTAATGTGGTTTCCAAAATTTTCTGGTAGGGAGATGCATGTTATTGACCCCTCAGCTCCATCTCCAAGCTATATTCAGAAGCACATAGGGTAGAAGTTCCACAGCAAGTAACTGGGGTGGGTATCACAATGAAAGTACTCCAGTTGCTGTTCTGAAAGCAGGCACTGAGATCTTCATATAGATGCACAGATCTCAGAAGCATGATCTGGCCCCCGGACATGATAGGTTTCCTATAAAGAACAGTGTTACTATAATCCCTCTCTTGTCATGAAATATTCAATTTTCTTTTTCATTCTTAGAAAATAAAATGCTAAATTACCCAGTTTAGTAGGTCAATGTCAAAACTTATGATGAAAAAGAATCTTCCTAAGAGAGTTTCTTAAAACCTGTATAATCAGGTTGGTAATGCTGCCCACAGGGAAAACCCATTAGCAGAAATCTCTAACACATTTCAAAAAGCTAAACCTAAGTGGATTGTGGGTGTGCCTAACTGTTTGTTACATTGCTAGCAGCCCAACTCATTTGAAAGCATTGCTACATCTCAGTGCATTGGTTTCCCTCTGCACGTACTTTGTGTAGAAATCTGCTAACGCAGCCAGTAGGCAGATTTTATGAAGACAAAGAAAGTAGATTTCATCTTCCTCGCATAACTGGAAGAAATTCTGTAGTTGTTTTAAAGGGTTAAACTCTACTCCTGAACTTCAATAGTCAGAAATTCTATGCACTCTCTTTTTAGAGTACTCTTCCTTCCTTCCTTCCTATCTGCTAACACAATAGGGAAAGCTATGTTATCATTAATCATCTTCAGAGCCCAGGGGATTCTGAGTATGAGCACTGCCACAGCCTCACTGGAAAAACCCACGCAGACACGCACCAAACTTTCTGTCCGAGTTCACTCACACTGATTTCCATTAGTGAGTGGATTTATGAGCTGGGGACATAGTTAATGGTTCATCTAAAGTGAAAGGAACTAAATCTTTGATAATTATCACCAGAATCAATATTTTCAAATAAAGGATTTGAACTTTTTTTTCCCTGTGCCACAAAGATCTGTAATCTGAAAGGGTGATAAAAGATGGATTTTTCAGTATAAAACCAAATAATGTCTTGCACTGCAGAAAAAATCACAAGATATTAGAAAAGGTAAGATAAACAGTCTGAACAGAGATGGAAACATATCAAAAATTATACATCAAAAATATATATTTTTGATATACATATCAAAAATATATATTTTTGAGAGAGAATGATTGTGCCTTACCAGAGGACAATTTTTCCAGACAAAACACCCTAAATAGCAGGTACTGTTTGAGTTTAGCAACAATTATTTGACTAATTCATCTTGTCAGACTCCTAACAAATAGCCCCCAAAAAAGCAGCCTGTCTCATAATTTCTGGAGACTTGAAGGAAAAGGATATCCTGTAGAAATTAAAGAAAAGCAACATGGCTGAGAAAATATTTGTAAATAAGTCATCAACATTTTGATTAGATCTCTAACTCCTTGATCTAAATGTCTCGGTTTTTTATGCATTCTGCTACATAAAACTAGTTTAAAAAATACAGTCACTACAGAAATAAACAACAATAACAAACATAGTCCTGATTTCTCAAACAGGCTTTTTATGGGCAGGTGCAAATTCTGCACTTATTTATAGCTGTTTCCTCAATTTAATGCCCGGTCTTCGTGAAAGTATAGTGCTAGCATTAATACAACCAATTGCCTAACTGAAGCTGGAAGACACGAGGCTCAGATGTGGAGAAGTGAGTTTCTAAAACTCTTCAGACAACACTTATGAATTCCCCAAACAATCCAGCAACACAATTCTGTATCTAAAAATAAACCAACAGCTTCTGATTGAGAGTCCAGTTTCAGCATCCCCAGTGCCATACAGATTGTACAGAGCATTTATGCTTAAAACTATGTGAACACTAAGTTGTTGTGCAAGTGCATGTCAAGGTAAATGTCCCTACCAATCCACAAAATTATTTTGATGCATAATAGCAGTAACTATGTGTGCAGGTTAGGTCCGCAGCATTGATTTTACATGCCTACCCTCGTGCTACTACAATATTGATAATTTGAATCTAATTTATTCTCATTGTTTATACAGCTAACAAGATGCTGTGTGTGTACACAGTGGGCTGTGAGTGTGTCTTGCTCCTCAGAAATTGCAATCTAAACAAAAAACCTGTGCACTAGAAAGTGGATTGGTCTTCACTCCACTGAGAAACAGAAGGGAGGAAACAAAAACATGCAACAAGAGATGACAGGAACAGTAAGGCAGAGGGATTGTGCAGAGTGCAACAGAAATAACCAGGCACATGACATAAAAGTTCACAGCAAAGGTGAAGACCTGGGACTTGGAGACTTTGGGAGGTATATGGAAATGCTGTACACTGCAAGGCTTTGAACAGTGGGGCTACCGGCACATTTTACATCAGATTTCCATTTATAAAAAGGGATTTTCAGTGTTTTCCTATTTCAGAAGAACACTGAGAAGATAAGTAAGGAAGAAGAGGTAGTGACCAAATAGAGGCAATAGTGACCAAAGCTGTGGACCTATCAAAGGTAGATTAAGATAGGGTCTGGCAGGTTAGGATAAGAGATCTGACTAGGATGCAGTAGGAGATGCTAAATAAGTAACATCCCTTCTACCCCAGACAATGTCTGTTCCCTTGCCTACTGAGACCTCTCTCCAAAGGAAACAGGCTGTAAGGCCACATTTGACACAGTACTCTTTCAAAGTCAGGTTGCCTTTAGCAGGCTTCAGAGCAGGCACACCTGATATAGGTGGTCTCATCAAGCACAGTATCCTCACCCAGGCATCTTTTATCTGCCAGCCCCCATGTTGTGGAGCCTGTTCTCCCAGATGCTTTATCCCATCATTTAAATGCTGCTTTAGACAACATTTTTTTCCTCCTTTTGATTGATGTCCAGCCCAGCACATTACCCCTTCCTTTAAATTGATGTCACTTTCTTTAAGAGCCTAAGCATTACCCTAAACTGTGTTTTAATTGCTATTTATATGTCCTTCAAGTGTGCAGAACCATGAATTGTTCAGCAAAGGCCAGGACATTTTATAAATAAAATACTCACTTGCTACTGAGAATGATAATATTAGCTGGCAGCATCTGGATACACTTTCAAAGTGAAGATTTTACTTTTACAAGACACGGCTAAAAACATAGATGGCATAAGCTAGTGTGAAACCTGCAAAAACCTTCCCCCCCCCCGTTCTTCGAATACCATCTTAAGTCGGTGAGTGGGAGGAAAGTTAAAGCTTACATACATCCCAGCATGCCAACCCATGCCCTACTGAGATACTTGACTGTCTAGTGCTTCTAAGCAGCTGGAAAAATGTCAAACTGTCATCACTGATTAAAATGGGATTTTACAGAAAGCATCACACATTGTCAGAATTCTAGACTTAACCTCGGATGATGGAAATACAAAAAGTTGCTAATTTTGCTTCAAACCAGATTTTCTTCATGTTTCCCTCTTTATTCTACTAGTATTTACTCAAGGCTGTACATATCCAGTAATTATGGACTCCACCTTGTTTTGGAGAGGTGGGGATTTACCCACCATGATTTTTCACTGGAAAGCCTGTACTCCTCCTAAACAGCCTGGAATCACACAGATGTCTGCACATCAACATTTCTGCCACTTGCTGTCTCCAGGCTCATTCCTGAGCACTTGAGTGGAGCTGATGCTGGTGATTTTGATCTCCACAGCTCACCTGCAGTTCCCTGCCTTTCCCTCCCTCAGCTAAGGAAGTGACTAGCTCTATTGTAGCAAACACCTTGTTAGAGATAAGAGGACCACGTTACCAAGGACAAACTGTATTAGCCTTTACTAGTCAACAGAGACTTTTGGATTGACAACCCAGAGACACTTGACTTCCTTGATGGCCTCTTGCCATCATGAGACCTACCATTATTTTAATTTCCCTAACCTTGAGAGAAACGGCAAGAATGATGCCATTTCACCTGTACTCTCTATTAGGTGGCAAACTTTGTGTGACACGTGTAATCCCTTCCTATGCATGTGCAAAGATAGTATCAGCCAACCTTGCTAATATTCACCCACCAAAACCTCCATGTGAACAAGACCTAAAAGATACTTGACACCGAGCACAGTAAAGGAAGATCTGAGAGTCAACAGCAGGTAGGAGATGGCACCTGCTCCCAATAGTGTTACAGAGGGGGACAACTATAACCTTTGCATCCCATGCCAATGCTGCACCACCAGCCTAAGACCCAGCTGTCCATACTGGGGCAACCTGACCCTGCTGGTAACGCAAGGGAGAGTCTGAGGGATGCTCCACACAGCCCCTGTTGTGGGGGTGCCCAACCACTGGCCCCTCGCTTGCTGCCACAGAGCTACCCACAGCACATGCCCTCTGTAAAGGTGTCTTGTTAAAGGATTAATCACTAACAGGTTCAGCAAGTTTAGTGCTCCTCAGTACCACCAGAAAGACAATTAAGCACAGCTCTGCACCTGGCACATCTTATGAGGCAAAGGCACTTACTGGCATTGCAGAGGCTGTGACAGGCACCTGCCCCATCCCTGCATGACCATGGGCCTTCCCCCAGCTATGCCTAACCCAGCCCAGGCCCAGCAGCAACCTCCCCAGGGCACAGGCTGCTGCAGACAGCAAGAGCCCCTTCTGTGTCAGGACAGGCTTTTCTACCAACCGAAGCTCCACAGCCTTTGGTGCATCACCAGGCCAGGCAGCACCCAGGAGCAGCCCCCCCCACACTGACACACTGACAGACAGACAGACAGACAGACAGACAGAGTCACACACCAGGCACCCAGCACAGCTGCCAGCAATACTGATAGGCCTGGCCTGGGCAGGCCCTTAGACACCTTGGGCGGGACTGGGATTGGCCAGAGGGCGGGACTAGGTGGAAGCAGAGGATTGGTGGAGAGCAGCTCTCTCTGTGTGGGGATTGGTTGGCAGCAGGGCTGTGGGCACCACGGGCTGGACAGGGCCCTGACACCTACCAGGAGGCCCCTTGGGCAGCCCGGGGGATGACGCCCACCCCAGTGCAGTCACCAGCGTTAGGGGATGACCCTCACCCCCAGTGTGGTTACCAGCCCTGTGGGGTGACCCCTGCCCCCATCTGATGCACTCAGGGTTTGGGGTGACCCCAGCCCCGCAGTCCCTGGGGCTAGGGGCTGACCCTGGGTGTGCCACCCAGGGCAGGCACACCCAACCCCATGCTGTGTCACCCCCGAGGCCCTGCAGCAGCAGGGCTGCAGCGCCAGGTCTTGCTCCTTACCTCTCAGCTGAGCACCCAGCCACTAGGCTGGGACACAAAAGCAGGGGCTGCTTTCACAGCATCTAGGTTTGGTTTCTTTTTTTTTTTTCTTTTTTTTTCATGCAGCTATAACTGCATCTTGCAAGAAATATGCTATAGCTGCTCCAAGACAGCCCACCAAACCCAGCCCCGTGGTAAGGCAGGCGCCATTGGCCTTGTCTCTGAATGCAGTGTGGACGTCAGTGGGAGATAATGGTGAAGCAAGTTCAAGCATCATAAGCTGAATATTGAGCTGGGCTTCTTGGATCATAATTTTGGCCTTAAAAAGCTGCCTCACCTCCACCGATGTCCCAGACCAGGTGCCTAAGTCTTCTTCTAGAGCCTGTCCTCCTTGT